>JXSR01S062124.1:62252-75196 GCA_000969725.1 Ophiothrix spiculata | reverse complement strand
AACTGGCCTGGCCCAAAGTTCACCGTCTAGACATTATGTTGCGATGAAATCAGATAGGAATTGACATTGATTCTTCTATGTCAATACACTGGTCATTCGTAGGAGTAAACTGTCCGGACACACAACATTTCCCAATCTATTTCAAAGTAGACAATTGCTTGACCATCTTCTGAGAGTTAATTGTACTATCTCTCTCCATCGAGGTGTCGCGTTTGACACGTACCATGATAAGTGTGCCAGAACTTTGGGATTTGATGTTTCTGTCATCAACACGCAAGGAATCCTGTGCTTAGACAAGACATGAATTTGAGGATAGACCTGCCTATATAAGCTCTATTCCATCTGTTAGTTTTGCTTCAAAGTGTGCAAGTGCTTGGCAAACATATGAAACATGTGTGAACTCCTAACTAAGAATCGTCATCATTCTTTGATAAACAATCCCTGCAAGTGCTGTATATTACAATATTACACAAGTGCAGCACTTGTTGAACATTGGCTATACAGTCCCATTTGCTCTATACTAATGATACTGTCTCACAGAAAATATTGAGAAAATGGTAACTGCTAATTAATTGTTTTACAACTGTAACAATTTTGAAACCACGCATCTATTACATGAAGGTCTGTATTCTTGACTTCAATTGTGCACACTTCAGTGAAACTGGACTTGATGAAAAAGCTGAAAATGCTAAAAAAATAACAAAATGGGGAAAATCTTGGTAGTAAAGCTGAAAGTGGGCTGTAAATAATACATTATGTTTACATTTCAGCGGTGAAAATATCAATGGCCAAAGCCGGGAACGGATCACGCTTTTTAAGGTTGAGTTTCAAATTATTTCAACTGCAAACAACGACGAAAGCTAATCTATGCTCAAACGCAACAGATTTAGTCAGCGTTTAGCTTTTCTTAACGCTTTGCATTCATACATTTGAGTATTTTGCTTTGATATTGATCTTTCATCAATCTCAAACCCGATCTACACATGTGCCAAGTGTTAGGTATTCAAACGTGCCAAGTGTTAGGTATTCAAACACGCCACAGAGTTGTTCATCGTGAATCAACAATGATGCATCCATGCGTCTGTGTAATTTTATCATGCAAGGGTGGCTTTAGCCACCCAAAGTGTGATAAAAATACACAGACCCATTGTATGCAGAGTTGTTCTATTCATGCTATCAAATCGTACATTTTAAAATTAGCTGTGTACACTCACTCACCTTGCATATTCCTGAGGATAAGGGGAGGAGTACCACGTCTGTAACTCAAATTTGCCAAACTCTATACTAGCAGGGGAGCGGCCCTGAGATTCGAGTGGCTGAGTGTCCAACGCGTTCAACTGCTGAAGTTCCAGTGGGATAAAAAGTAAAAAGTACACAGGTTAATAACAATCTCATTTGAAAACCACTGAGATAAAATAATTTACACAAATCAAGAATCGGTACAGAACAAAAGTTTCCCTCTTGACCAAAGTCACAACCCTAGTCATTAACACTTCCAATTCTATTTCTAAATGAGTAAACCTAATAGACTTTGAAAAATCTTTAAACATGAAAATCCACTTCAATCTGTAATAGGATCCCTGTCATCAACGCTCTCTACTGGTGCTACCAATTACCTAATGCTCTGTAACACTATCTTTAATGAAAATTCGTAATACAGTATGGCCAGCTGGGTGATGCCCAAATGTCATACGACTATTCCTGAATTAATTCTCTCTTTGTTTATAACTCTTTCTGAAACTTTGTTCATGGTACAATCAAGAGGTATGAGTCAAAAGATTTGGTAGAAAAAGCAGCCCTGGCATGTCGCTGACTTTTGGTGTTATGCACCTGTTAGGCATAATTTGTGGAAAAAACTTTTAAAAAGCTGAAATTAAAATGTAAATTGTAGAATAAAATGAATAACCTACAGGTGTTTGAACCGTATCAGTAGTTGATGAATACTCTCATTCGTCTTCCTAGTCTTTTTTTTCCATACATCATGAAGATTAAATTTAATCAAAAAACACAACCACACAAATTGGTTTATAAAAATGATGCCGAAAGAGCAATTAGTGAAATCTTGTCACGCACGCATCATAATTGATCAATGCAAATCACAGGTGACAAATTCAACATCTTTTAAGATATTTATTCAGAAACAAGTCGATGCAAAACTGCAAAACGTCTTACAACAACACGGTAACCTACATCTGTAATCCTATCCGCTATCATGTTTTCAGGAAGCCACCCCCTTGCAGGTATGACACACGATACATAAAATCAGAGATGCAATTCAACAAGCTTGTGCCAATCTGCACGTATTAGCAATTTTCATGTTGAGATTTCATTTTACGACTAAATGTGACGAGTATTTGCCTCAAATAGTTTCCAAGTGGTAATCATAGCTTCCTACATACAGGTTGTGCTGTATTAATTAACTGCTCTTAATCAAATCCCTCTTAAATGCTTTTACATCATGTTTAACATCAACTTGATGAAAACGATTACACAAATGCAATTTTCATTTTCATACAAAACTTTGATCAGAAAAAAAAAATGGGGAACAGTATATCCCTGAGGCATAGTTTCCTTTTTTCATTCCAGTTTGATTATTATTCTCCATTCCCACATTTCAGAAAGATTTATTCATAAGTAAACTTTTGTTTTAGTCACACAAGAGTAAAACATAACTTATTAAGAGATGATACCTTACGAGCGTCATTTTATACACATTTTACCATTGAGATTATTGTAAGCCACTTTGATCTCACGGCATGAATATTTATCTAATGTTCAAAATTTATCTTATATTCAAAACCTCAGTTTCTATGTGCATTTTTCATTTCCGTATTTACACCCATCTTGATATTCAAAGCTATGTTAAGATTCATTTAATTTCAATTTAGCAAATTTTTGTACTAGCGAAACAAGTAGAATAAGTTCCCGTCGGATGTGAAGATAATGCATATCAAATGACTCCTAGATAAATGGCATCCTGTTTAAGACAATAATGGCTGAAATTTAGGGGGAAAATCCACGGTAGTCTGTGGATCCGGTGACAAATCATGACCAATTATGTATATAGGTTGGCAATGGCCTCAAATGACCCCTAGATGATCTTTGACTCCAAATTTAGTGGGGTTATATTTGTGTTCCTACCCATTAATGATAAATGTGCAAGTCACATAAAAATCCATGAATGTATGTGGGTACAGTGACCAATTACTAATAACCTCCAGATAGCTTTTGAAACCACTTCAAATGATTTGTCCCTACCCGGAGATGATTATGTGTAATTCCAATGAAAATCCATTAAAATATGAAGATACAGTGACCAATTATGTATGTTTGTTGACAATAGACGATCTTTAACCCCCAAGTCTTGTGGGGTCATGTGTAAGCCCCTACCCAGTGATGATTATGTCCAAGTAACATGAGAGTTCATGAAAGTATGTGGATACAGTGACCCAATTATGTCTGGGGTTACATTTTGCATATGCACACATACCCCTACATCCGGACTGACACAGATATCCATACAGTGCCTGTTTTATTTGCTGAAACGAGATTTGCCTAAACTCGTTTCAGCAGGGACAATTACAGGTTCAGGGGTCGATTTCACTAACGTTAAAATGCATCGCTAACCCATCGTAAGACCAAAACCCATCGTTAGCTACGTCCACCTCTTGACCCCATGCAACGTTAACAAAGGGTTCAATTTTTCTAATCCATGATTAATATACCTTACAATGCAGTGAACACTCACAAAGGGTTTTCACTTCATTGTGAAGTGTAGTTGTAGTTAAGAGCTGAACCCTTCATTAGCTACGATGCATCGTAATGTTAGTGAAATCGACCACAGGTTATATTTCTCAGTTTCTGCTAACCCAATACAGTTTGTATTGCGATCAGTTTGATCTTGGTTCACAGCACAGATTGTGTGAGCCAGAAATGTTGGCAAATATCGATTTTAAGTCACACTATGACAGTGAATCATTTGAACAATGTATCAGAATCAACCAATCATTTGTACAAAATAGTCTTCTTCTACCTAAAAATATCCTAAATATTGGAAGTGTAGCTGTATTTATGTCTGCATGGGCAATCATTTGAAGCAATTGATTTATTTTTGGATGCTGGCTAATTTATTATTTATTTTTTTCAATTGGTGTCCTTTTTTGTATCTTACGCAACTAGTATACAGCTATTGATACCTTACAAATGTAGTTTAACCTTATTTTGATATAGGGGTAAATCTATTTTTACTATGTGTAATTTCAAATGTTGTATTATGATTGTAAATACAGCACATAAATCAGCTGTTTTGCTGCAAATAGCAATTATAATAATAAAATTGAATGCTGAGTTGCAAATAACAAATCTTAAATAAGTTAAATAAAAAAATCCACCCTTTTTATTCAGAATTCCAATAATAATCTTTTTCCTGTGACTTTGGTCAAGATTAACCTGTTACATCTATAGTCTAAACCACCATAACATATACTAGAATACATTTCTCAGAAGACTTGTCAATAAATAAAAAGTCTATAACTACCATAATCACACAAGATACTCGCACTAACCAACCAATAAGTCATGCACAGGCATGTCGGATTCACAACCAGGTTAAGTAGACATAAATATATATATATTTGTGCTGTGTGCTTTCAAAGCAAACCTAAGCAGAGCCAATATATATCATATCTCATTCCCCGGTTAATCAATCTCAAAGCTGTGTAAGCCAGGCAATAAATAAAATAAGATGCTTGGATTAAAAAAAATATAAAAATATGAAAGATTTGTATGAAAAGATGAAACTTGAATAAAACATTACAAAAAAAATCCAGGCAGTTGACATGCTGAAAAGAAGACCCTCTATGGTTAGTGAAAACTGTGATGTTAGTATTTGATGATGGATGGGATGGCGGGGATGCAACACGTATATGATGAATAATAAGCTGCTTAGAAATTGGAGCAAGATTATCCTTCAAATGAGTTGTTTGAAAAAATGACGCAAAGGAATTTGGTTTAAAACATTGCTTGCACTGTGCGTTGTTACTATTACGTTTTCAACAAATAGCTTAGTTCCTGCTGAGATATACAAAATATTTTGTTTCTATTTTCTAAATCAAAACTTTTTTTTTAATAATTAAAATCCTAATAGTGCCATATTTATTCTCCATACCATTTGAATACATTTTTTAAGGTTGGTGTCAACCCATCCTTTTTGGAACAGTTTTTGCTCTGTAACTCACCAACTAAAATCTAACCCAACACTTTTTACTGCTTTTTCCTCGGAAATCTGCAAGTCAAAAATGGTGGATTTTCACCTGGGTTCGAACCTATAACATCCCGCTTCCCGATCCAATATTATCACTAAAGCCAAAAATGCCAAAAATTGTGGAAAGCCTTAAATCAAATCCGTATAAAAGAATACATTTCTAGAAGCGAAGAGACATGTGGAACATGATGGCGATGTTGATATTTGACAAAAGACTACAATTTTGGCTCTGGGGCTAAAATATGTATTTTTGGCACCATAAATTTCTGGAAAGCCAAACTAAAATTTGCTAAACTAAAATTTTGAACTAAAGCACTTTTTTGAATCTAGAAACATAAGTCCAGGATTGGTTTTTCCTAAATTTTTGATTTCTATCATATTTTTTGAAATATTGTAAACACTTCATCTAAGGTACTCCATTTTAACCACAAAAAATGCAAAATAACCATTGTGTACCTATTTTTGGCAATATTTCAAAAAGTAAAATGAGAATCAAAAATTTGAGAAAACTGAACCTGGACAGTGATTTGTAAATTCTAAAAAGCAATTAAGTAAAAACATTTTTACAAAAGTAAATTTTTGAAAGGCTTTCCACAATTTTTGACATTTTTGGCTAGTGATAGATATGATATGATATGGTATTTGATCGGGAAGCTGGAGGTTGTAGGTGCGAATCCAGGTGAAAATCCGCCATTTTTGACTTGCAGATTTCCAAGGAAAAAAGCAGTCAAAAGTGTTGGGTTAGATTTTAGTTGGTGAGTTACAGAGTTAAACCCTTTTCAAAAATGAAGGTTTGTCACCAACTTTAAATTGTAATCAAAGGGTATGGAGAATAAATATGTTACTATTAGGATTTTAATATAAAAATAAAGTTTCCTAGTTTTTTTGGAAAATTAAAACTAAATATTTTGTGTATATCAGCAGAAAGATGGGGAACCCGTTAAATGAATTTCCATGTTAACATTCAAAGTAACCCATTTCTTTTCAACAATTACTTAAATTATTATCTGAAGAAATTCAGTCTTTTTTTATTTGAGACAATTTGTTACTGTATCAATTTTGAAGCCTCGTGTGCGAGGTATTCCAACATGTCCCCTTGTTCATTTCAAATTCAAGTCGTGAAATTCCAATCAAAATAGAGTTCTTCTAAAATTGGGTCAAAACAAGCCTCAATCTTGGATCAATATCACGGTTCTAACAATCCTCGCAGATATTGATTCAATGCAAGCGAACAGTTGTTTCTTTTTGCTAGCGTGAAGTAAGAAAGTGTCTTAACCAAGATGAAGTAATAAATGAGAAAAGTTCACCACATACTGAATGCTATAAATTCACTATAAATTCCATGCTCTATATATAAAAAAAAAACCACAAGGCAGCACAACATGCATATACATATGTGAAAAAACAGGTCAAAAATTACTGGCACAATATTCACACCACTGATAACACCAATAGATATCAAACATGTAAAACCCTGTTGAATATGAGACATATTTACTTCAGAACTAGGGCAGAGTGAATTCTTTGCAAAACTACCTCTTCTTTAGGGGGTTATTTGATACTTATCAACAGCATGCACATTTTTTTTTCCTTTTGCAGCAATGCTTAGCTTGGATTGTGTGTAAATTTGCAACTTGGATTATGTGAAAATTTGCAAAAAAAATCATTTGAAATGCAAGTGTAATGCTGAGATTGCGATATAAAACATAATTGACAATTATTTTAAGTTTAATTTGATGTTAGTATTTACTACGGATAAATATGTTTTAATTCCATCTTAGTGTCTCCTATATTGTTAAACAACTTAAATACCTAATAAAAATATTTAAAACAAAATTATTCGGTTAATCATCAGAAATCATACTAAAATGCAGGCATGAGAATGATTTTTCATGAAAATATCTGAATTTGGTAAAATTTAACCAAAAAACACTAAAAAAGGTTAAATCAAGTCCCAAATTATCTGAATTTGGATGACAAAAATATCTGAAATCAGATAATTATCTGAAAATTCTCATGCCTGAAAATGTTAAACTCATACACCAGTTCATAAATAATTATGATCATATTATATTTAAACCAGGGCTACCACATTAAACACAAGACTTTTTAAGACAACATATTCTTGACGAAAAACATAAAAAATACAATAACACATCACAAAATGTCTACAATAAAATTACAAAAGGGAAAGAGGATCTTGAAGGAGTCTGTCAAGGGGAATGCAATTTTGTAGATTATCTGTAAAGAGCTATTTGCTCTTTCAACTTCATTTTTTCATACTTGGATCATAATTCAGCATATTTTCCCATTCATCAAAATATCATATCACTAAAAGCCATTCAGCAATTTAAATTATCACTTTTAGTTATCCAAGTTATATACAATCCAAAATTCTGACAAAACCCTACTAGCCCTTCCTCTTCCTAGTAACCTTGTTACATAAAACACTCCCATGATTCCCCGTCTCCGGATGTACAAATATGACCTAGGTTCTTACCCCCTTTCAATATATGAATCAGCATATCTTACAAGTCATCAACATACAATTACCCGCCGCCTGACAGCCAGGCTAGATGGGACACTATCTTGTCACTTTTTTTTTTCAATCACACCAGATTGTTTGAGTCAAGCACGTCATAATCATGTGAGTCACATATTTTCTTCTTTTATATAAGTGGCATGATGAGTAGTATTCTAAGCATTGTAAAAGACTCTTCTCTCTCTATATAAATATAGCCATTGGGTGTTCCATAATTAGATGAAATGTCACATGTGTTATCTATGTCTAGACTGAATTCACAATTTTCCATTTATCATCCCTTGAATAAACTCACTGTTGGTTACCATACTCAAAGCAATATTATCTAAACAAATGTACCGTTAAGAAATTATATATCTTAACCCTAATATTTCCCTCCCTAATGACTTTCAAACAAATCAAAATCCTACTTGGTGTTTGAATGATTTCCACAAATTAGTCAATTTCAAAATGCGTGTACCTAGAACCTAGAATCACATTAAGGCCTAAAAAAATTGTTTGATTGGCGTAACCCGACCGACCCTATTCTTACCACCAATCCTAAATATATATATTTTTTGAGCTTGGTAAAAAACCACCAAATCCCAAATGTGATGGGAATCAATTCATGGGGACCCCAAGATATGACTTGCAGGACATTCAAAATGACAAATAAAAAATGTGTTACAGAAAAAGTGAATATGATTTTGTATATGTGTCATATATTTTAGGTCTTGTATGTGAAACACAGACTTAAAAAATTTGGGGGGGAAAATCCGACCTACCTACCCTATTTTTTTTCTATGTTACGCCAATCAAACAATTATTATTTTAGGCCGAATCTAAGATAAATAACTACCTCTCCAATCTAATAACACACCCTGCGAATAGATTCTAATGTGCACACTCGTCTGACGTCGTCGCTTTCCCCTTTTAATGAAAAGCGACTTGAGTGCTAGTTGCTCTATCAATATGCAAAGTCATATTTTTTTACCACCCTTATCGTTTCTCTCATCCAACCATCATAATATTCCCAGTAGAATCACATTATTTGATTACTTTTCTTCCTGATTTCAATTACACTACTCAAGGTCAGATTGTCTTATCTATTTAGAAATATTTTCAGTGTGGGGAATTACTAATGTTTTACGGAGTAAGAGGTTGCAAATAATGACGACTGTAGCGAGGAACAGAGTGTGCAACCTTTTTACTTAATTACATCACTTTATTCTGGCTTTTAGTGATTGTATTGACTAAGGTATTCATTGAAATGACTTAAATATAAATCTATATAAAACTGCAGTGAAATGATAAATTGAATTAAGATGTAAATTAATGAACATATTTTTATTAAATATAGGTGATTTCAGACAAATAATTATGTTATTTGAAAATCTTGTTGAAATTAGGGGAATCAAATATGCCATGACATATGATTGACTGATGAATGAAGTTTTTTGCTACCCATGGAAAGAGACTTATGGGGGTGGGAATCAGCCTCCAGGCTGTGAGTTGGGTCGAAAAAGCCCGGCTCTTTTAGGGAATAAAAAGGTATCGGTTTAGCACTGCGAAAGGTCGAACAAACAAATGAGCGTTTGGGAGATGTAGCAGCAACCAAAATCAAAACTTAAAAAGATACTTCCTCCTTCAAGTTCCAATGAACATCAAGATAGTCTTTTACAGGAGAGGGTCTACTTGAGCAACTAAGCCAACTTACGCCCGGTGGAGGGACTTTGTAGTCCGGTACTATTACCATCATGGCCTTTTCCTGAGCTTGACGGAACAATTCAAGGTCACGTTCCGTGACACCAGTTGGGAGATCTGGCTTGGTTGGTGGCGCACCTGTTGGTGATCCGGGCGACGATTCTGTAGTTGGGAGAGAGACGGACAGAAAGTGTAAGGTACAAATATAATATGTTAAGAAATTATAGGAAACATGAAATGCATTCACACTAGAAAATTATTTGGTGAGCGAATCAGGACTTGAATCTTTGACATAATAATTTCCTGGCAATGTTTCTATAATGGTAAAAACTGAGCACATTTTAGTTATATCATGAATATTATTATTTTATGCAATGAGATGAGTTCATTAGCATAATCTAGAATTGATTTTTGACTTGCCAAAACGACATGAACAAATTTGAGCATCTGTAAAATAGGGTTCTTCAATAATTTTTCAATCAAATTCAGCAAAAAAATAAATTGTTTGCTAGTAAAAAATGCTGAAGGTCTCACAGTCGATTGACATGTAAATCATTTTTTTTATTACTTAATGGACACGTTTTGCCTGATCTGTTAACACAACAAATTGTACAACTTAAAATGACCAATAGAACTACAAGATTACTTGTTGTTTTCAAAATAACAATTCATAACAAATATGCAAGACACTATTAATACAACAATTATAGATATTCAGATACAAGGTAAAGCATGCAAACAAGCAAGGGCAGTAGTAAAGTAGCTTTGTATCTTAGTTACCAATTGACCTTAAGTAGATTGCAATGGAAAGAGGCAGCAGCATTGATGAGGTAAATAAAACTAAAGGCTACATGCCAGCTCAACAGCGATTACAACTCCTCGATGACACTTCAGTCAGAGCAAATTTGGTACTATCATTCTCCATGTTTGTATTCACAGAAAAAATTTGAAAATCAATTCCTTTTTCTATCTTTATATGAATAAATATGAACTTGAGCCCCGGGGGATTACTTACATTGACAAGGTATACATATATGTGCCTGCCTTTTTGGGTGATTTCCCAGGATTTTGGTATATCAATGGGGTGGTTTTCATCTCAGATGAAAGCACCCAATTTTCATAAATTGGGTGGTTTTGGAAAAATTTGCAAAAAAGCACCCAATTTGAGTAAAATTAGGTGCTTTTCTATTAAAATTGGTATATTGATGGGTGGGTTTTTGAGCCAAAAATATGTATAGAGATGGTCAGATTTTCGTAGTCCGGCAGGCACATACCCGTACAAATATTTTTGAAGAACCCCCCTCCCCCGGGACTTGAGCACCCATTGGGGATTGATTCATCTACTAGTGATGCATATATGATGTACAAATTATAAAGCTTAGCATCTATTGAATGAAAACCAAAACATAAAATTGAATTATCCATATTTATATTAATTTACAAGTTGATTCTTGGCAACTAAAAAAAGAAGAAAATTTATCTATTTAAAATAACCAATTTATTTAGACTAATTTTCTGTCATATAATAGAATCATTTATTCATGGCTGAATTATACATCTTGTGTAAACATGATACCGATTTCCTTTGCATATAATGTAAATTTGTTTTATGCTTTGATAACTCAGATTTGTTAATGTTGAATGAAGTACATGTAAAATGTTTGGTAACAAAAAGTGTGATGCTGTCATATTTTACATACACAGAAAAAGAATCATATGAAATTGATTTCTTGATTAGGCCAAAAAATGTTTGTTTGCCCTCCGCAACCCACCCTAAAATGCCAAAAATTTGGGTCGGGTATTTTAGTTTGTTTATTTTCTTCAAACACCTAAAATATGAAAACTCAATACTTTTGACGAAAAATTTAGTCACATAATAAAGTCACATTTAGTAGTATAAAATGCGTATTTAGTCTTTTTTAATGACCCACAATCTTTGATAAAGCCCTGCATTGCTTTCTTGGTATTTGCGATAAAATCCATGGAATGAGAATTCTTTATAATATATGTGCAGATTTAAAAAAATAAAATAAAATAAAAAGATCAACCGACTGACCAACCCAAAATTTTGATATTTCCACTGGAGGGCAAACAAACAATTTATTTTTTAGGCCTTACTAGATGTAAATTTTATTAAGCAAACCTTTATAATAAAACCTTAGAGTAAAGATACTGACAAAAATACAGTACAGTTCATTTACCGTACAAGCGACTATTCAACTATTCTACATTGATGCATCCCTACTATTTGTATTATCAGATTAATATAGATGTATTGGTCAAGCCCACAGAGTGACAGCCGTGACCTAATTTGACCATTAACTCAATTTATCAGACCAGCTACAGCTTACAGCCTTTTACATTATGCCAGGAAAATTGATTCCGCCACTGTTATTATCTTTACCCACTCTACATATCTGATTACTTACAATCTGATTCCGAGTAGACCAAGGAATCAAAGTCATTTTATCACGTAGGAAAATATTGACTACTATCAGGCGGATGTTAAATAGAAATGAATTCAAGCTCGCTTTTATCATTTATCTATTTAATGATCATATTCCTATCTAATAAAGGACAATCTTCTTGTGCTGGATACTCTGGGTGCATTTTTTTTGATCAATATTTCTACAGAATATTTTCAAGCGAATTATCAACATTAAAGATTTTCTTCCAATCAAACATGTTTTACATTAGTGCTCTGTAATGATTTTTTGCCGCAGTCAATGAATCTAAATCCTTAAGATTTATGTTCTTGTAAATAGCAAATTTGAACACAAGAATCAAAATAAAACAAATTTATATTTAAGCAGTTTCCATTTTTTTCAGAAGCCGAGAATATCATTTGAGGATAGTCATTTTGAATAAATATATTTCATTCAATTTCTATCCCATGGATACAATCAGACCATATCAGATGGCCAGATATATTTACCATTTCCCTTTTTCTACAAGATATGACATGATTATATTGTATCTGTATTTGAATGATAATAAAAGAGTCAGTGTCCTAACCATATTGTATTCCCTAGATCTACTTCAAATACAAGTGTTTACCTAAGGAAGCGGTCAGATTCACCCGGACGCTAAACCAAAACGGAAAGGATGGAGATAGGGATGGCACAAACGAGTAATTTATCTTACGCCCCCTCCTTTGAAAAACATCCACTATTTGGCTATCAAGCAAGCCCAAGTTGACAAAACGTGACCGGGTTGATGCACTCATCGCCAAACATGACACGAAGCTATGAGCGCTAAATCATCATCATCTCGTTTTAATGAAAAACCACCCTGAAAAGTCCAAGTGAAACTAAACCAATTACAGCTAGTTACTAAAACCGTTGGGTATTCGCTGGGTTAAGAAGAATTATCCACTACGATGTTGTTGTTATCGAGTCCCTCCCTCCAGGGCCCCTCATTATGATCTTGTGTAGATTGCACTTGCGAATGTCACTT
>JXSR01S062124.1:52024-62202 GCA_000969725.1 Ophiothrix spiculata | reverse complement strand
TATCCCATGGATACAATCAGACCATATCAGATGGCCAGATATATTTACCCTTTCCCTTTCTTCTACAAGATTTGACATGATTATATTGTATCTCTATTTGAATGATAATAAAAGAGTCGGTGTCCTAACCATATTGTATTCCCTAGATCTACTTCAAATACAAGTGTTTACCTAAGGAAGCGGTCAGATTCACCCGGACGCTAAACCCAAACGGAAAAAAGATGCAGATACGGATGGCACAAACGAGTAATTCATCTTACGCCCCCTCCTTTGAAAAACATCCACTATTTGGCTATCAAGCAAGCCAAGTTGACAAAACGTGACCAGGTTGATGCACTCATCGCCAAACATGACACGAAGCTATGAACGCTAAATCATCATCATCTCGTTTTAATGAAAAACTGCCCTGACAAGTACAAGTGAAACTAAACCAATTACAGCTAGTTACTAAAACCGTTGGGTATTGGCTGGGTTACGAAGAATTATCCACTACGATGTTGTTGTTATCGAGTCCCTCCCTCCAGGGCCCCTCATTATGATCTTGTGTAGATTGCACTTGCGAATGTCACTTATTCCCCACCTATTTTAGCGAGCAATTTCCGCGCTGCTTACAAAACCCTGCCTAGGCAAATAACAGGGTTTGGTATTACAGACATATAGATTTCAAAATGGATAGCAATACCAAATTATAATGTAAATATTTTTTTGATCTGAATTTATAATGCATTCTAAACTAACACTTAATTCTTGAGTTTATCTACCAAATACAAAAAATGTACAAATTGATATATCTAAATAATTAACTAAAGTATTTTGATACTTCAAAAGAAAGAATTAGATTCATGTCACGCTTTAAAAAAGATCAAAATGGCTTTGAATTGCTTGTCAGTCTTCAGCCCAGTCAATATTTTATCATTCCATCCCCAGACTTATATCGCACACAACACTAACTACATATTGACAAGACTCCCGCTAACAGGTTAAGTATGTACACACGCGCACAGATTACAAATAATAATCGCAAGGAGGACATCATGTCATCGATGCAATCTGGCCAGTCGATGCAATATTATACACTTGAGCCGTTTCGTTGACTTTCCACTGCCGCTCGAGGAGCACAGAATAACAGCGTGATATATTATCGCGTTAACAACTAAGAAAGGAGTGTGGAAAACGAGATGGTTATAAAAAATTCTTCCCTAAAGGTATTGTTTGCAGTGTACTGGCATTTCTTTAAATTGCCCGTGCAATACTGAAGCGACTCAAGAATTGAAAATGGTCTGCTTTGAACCGGGAATGCTTTGTTTGTAAAGCTATCTTCTGACTCATCCAAATCAAAAGCACACACTTTTATCTTGATGTGCTGGCATGAAGACAGATGGTTCTCAGGTGTCAAGCTCTCCTAATGCAACCTCCTTAGGCTAGTACGACTTATATAGAGATGAGAAAATGGCAGGCATGAATATTATCTTTGATGGTTTGGGCAATCTATTTCGGTACGCATTGGCGCTATTGTGTAAATCATGTAATTGTATTTATTTCTCATTAGCAAAAGATATAAAACAGTATTTTGAAGAAATTAATCTCAAGGGAAATGGTGGGGAAGATATCAACGACAATCAAGTAAACATGACTATTGGGAAATCAATATCAAATTTGCTTGACTGTTGAAAAGGGCAAATTAAGCTTTGATAGTGATTATTTATGACTGATAATATATCATGAAGACTTTGAGAGATAATTGGTTAAGTTATAATTGAGCAAAATGAGAAATAGACAATCCATGGGAATACTGATTTTATAATTATTACACTAATTTGAGTTTTTTAGTGCAAGAATGTTTATTAAATGAATGATTTTGGCATTTGAAATTTAATTTGATGCTCATAGTCTACTTCATTGCTAGTTGCTAGTTTCAGAATCACTTTCCTGTTAGTTGAATGAATAGAATTTCATAATTATGCAGCACTTGTTATTTGAATTGCATGGTAAAATCATAAAAATCAAGATAAAAACACTTATATAATTTTTTTAAAAAGAAGGTTCTGTTTATGTGTTCTTTTTTAGTTATGTCACGAACCTTCTTGTTCTTTCAAAAAAACATAATAAAAAAGTGGTCACTGACTTATTTTTTGAGACTTTGATATATTAATCAAATTGAGCAAAACGCAGACCGCCTGGAGTAACATGTATGGTTTTATGCATGAATATAGAATGATGCAAATAAGATTGCGTTCAGTTAATGCGTATCATACAGTACGCCAGTAATTAGGCTTAAAGCTTAGGATAAAACCTTCAAAATTGTATCCAAATCCCCTGATATCAGCTCATAATTGTCGGATCCCCTGTTCTGTGCTAAGCAACATTAAAGGGTCCATCGGACAGGTTTTCTTTTTCTTGTCTGGGGTAAAAATTGGCTTAGTGTAGCCCCTAAATCTGTGGGAAAACATGAACAAAATTCTGAATTTGTCTCACAAAAGTGCTGATTTTACATGATTTTTGGCAAAACTAAAACAAAAAAAGTTCTAAACATAAAAACTGGGTTATTTCATTTTTTTGTGCATAACCTATACAAATGAGACTATCAGGCATGAGAATGATTTTTCATTAAAATATCTGAATTATGTAAAATCTCAACAACAAAAATACTGAAAAGGTTAAATCAAGCCACCAAATTATCTGAATTTGGATGCTTTTGAATGACAAAATATCTGAAATCAGATAATTATCTGAAAATTCTCATGCCTGGACTATATACTCCACCTCTTGTAATTTAGCACCAGCAGATATGTGCTCATTGAAGCTATGCAAGGTCTTATATTGTCATTGAGCAGCTGAGAAGTGCAACATGCTTTGCCAATAATAATGTCAACTGTGGCAATCTGTTACAGATAACTGCTATAGTGTTAAACCATCTATAGTTTAACATCGGTCTTACAATGAGAAATAAAATATGGTCCAACTGTAAATGCTATTGTTAAAGCGTAAATCATGCTCTAAGGGGTAATGATGTATTTGATTGTCAGTATCAGTTAAAAGTAATACCAACATTTGATATGTATTAAATATAATAACTAAATTGTTAATATCTGATAATTTCATAAGTTGAGCTTTTGACTTATTTTTCATTCTATAAAATAATTTCAATTTGAATAGAAGCAAGCACTAATTGTGCATGTTTTGATATATCATGCGTAGCAATTGACCCAAGTACTGTCCACACCAAAACAAAATTATGTTGAATTGAACAAATTTATAATGGAATGTAATAATGTCACTTATCTTCTTCACTTGTGCCTATAGAGCTATCTACGCATCCAGGTGATTATTATCTTACCCAGACTCAAGCTCTCATATGTAGCATGAACCATTAACAGCCCTCAATTCGTAGTGGTCGTGATCGTAGCATTGTATTAAAATCATGACAAACGTAAACAAATCAAACTTTCCTCTTTCCATGTTTTGCGATCAATCGGTTAAATTGCGATTTTCTCGAAAAGTACTCGTTATATTTTTATATTTTGAAACAAATATGTAAGGAAGATAACGGAGTACAATGCGCACTGGTAAATCTCAAATGATGTGTCAAGGTGATCAAATTTTTGAGATATTTAACTGAAAATTGTCTTTACGCGTTTGGAAGTTGATGTCTGACATTTTTGTGGGTCAAGAGACTGTGACGTCGGTGCAGATGGGTGAATAGGCCTAAAGCCATTTAATGGAAAATGATTTGATCATTAGTACATGTTTACTTAGAACCGATCCTTGGAGAAAGAATGTACTAATCTCAATGCACAATTCCTCAAATGATATAAACAAATTGGGGACCAAATGTATACTAATGCGACCAGCAGCCCATATCTTTAAGTCAAGTTATCAGATAAGTTGGAGTTTTGGTATGAATGCCAGATTGGCAATGAAAGCCACCTATTTTGACTCCTTAATTGATTATTAATGGGTAAATTTGAATTAGAGAGTAGATTAGAAAGTAAAGATAGCAGCCACATTGCATGGACTGGCACATACGATGGGCTGGCATTTGGGGCCAAATACCTAACTGCATTGTTTCATACGAGGGGGTATCAAAAAGTTTTAAACTTTACCCAGAAGAGATTGAGCTATATCAATGAAATTTTGTCAGAATAGTCACTCGTCTTTATGTACATTATGGTGCAAAAATTGTCTCATAGGTAGTTTTACTTTCTTTACAGGGGGTGATTGATGTCATCTACCTACCTGCTTAAAACATAAGCTACATCGAGGAAATTGAGACATGCGGCGTAATTAGTTCCTTGCATTTGAAGGGTTACATGGTCCAGTAAATCTTATTGGCACCACCAAAGTTTTATTGTTTGATACCATAGTAATGGGTAGGGTTTCCTCTATCCATTGATACCAAAATTATGGAAATCGGTCCATGAAAGACGTCACAATAGTGTAAAAAACATGGCCGACCTGGAATTGTTGATTTTCATTGAAATATAAAATCAGATTTTTTCAATAAAGAGGAGCCCTACAATAACGGTCTGTAGATAATCAGTTGAAAGTGGGAGAAATGTGTTATTTTGCACATTGACTATGTAAAGATGCCTAAAATATCTCATAGTGAAACTTTGTTCCTGGCATCATTTCTTCTGGGTAAAGTTTAAAACTTTTTGATACCCCCTCGTACTATGTCATAAGCCGTTTGCAGATGAGGAGCACACTAAATACAGTTGTTCGAATTATAATCTTTATGAACATGAGTCCACTCAAAGATCTTTGGTCCACTCTACCACCTACATGTTCATAAAAGTTCCACATACCTTGAGCCATTGCACTGAGCCCTATTCCATACAACATGTTGTTTCTCATGCTGTTTTCAATACTGTTGCTGATCTGTTCAACTGGACACAAGGTTGAACAATATTAGGTCAATTGATATGAATGAGGTGTCAATTCATGTACAATTAGCACCTGCTTCTAAATGCAAATTAAATTGGAATAATTATCTATAATGACAAATTTATAATTTGCCAACAAATTTGTCAATGAACTGAAGAACAATAATCAATTACCATTCTTCCCAAAAGCAAAGAAAATCCCACTTGAATATTGTTATTTAATAGATGTCAAACTGAAAGTTTTCACAATATTAAACCATAAAATCTATTGACTGAAACTGTACCTGGCTAATTCAACAAAAGAAGTTTTGACATAGTTATCAATCTTCTGAATATGAACAAAATGGAAATCAACAAGGTGGAACTTTTTGTTACATAAATTTTCCTGAATACATTCTCTGAATAAAGCTTTGATTCAATTTTACCCACATTTATTAAACCCTTTTACAATGGCAGGTACAGAAAATGAAGTAATGGTGCACACAAAACGGCAAATTGATAAATGCCTCAAGCCACAGACGGAATCCCCTTAAACAATATAAGAGTTTGAACCAGAGTTTCTTTTTTTATTTCTAAATGGTAAAGTTATCTATTGATTCAAAATGCCAGGTGTCAAATTACTGTGTTAGACTTTCAACAAACCAAGTGCATTAATGGTAAGAAGACAATTAATGCCTCTATATCTGCCACCCTTTGCTCATTTGATTGATTGACTCAGTGCCTTACAAAATAATGCATAATTTGCACTTGAATTGAAATAATGGTTGAGAATATGTTACGATAGAATTCTTTCAGAGGAAAAAATGAGTCAGAAAATTAAGAATTCACACTATCACACATTCCCAGACGGATATGTATAAAATTTGATACCGTCTCATCCCTGACTAGAATATAAAAATTTACACCTTGGAAATTTCATTTTACAATTCATATTGATGAAACAAAAGGGTAAAATCAAAGAGCCCTCCTTTGCCCCACTTCTGAAAAGCAAACAATTAGTAGCTCAGTTTTCATATTTTCTAGGTTGGTTGTGGATTTTTCTTCTTAAAACTGAAATGTTTTTGTTTCTATCAATGTAATGTTGTGTTAAATATGTTCAATGCAAGTTCTTTTTGTACTTTATAATTTATACTTAAGTGCACCAATTAATGTTGAAATGAGGTAAGCTTAACATCTCATCTTCAGTTTATGACAAAATTTTGAAATTCAAAAAAGTCTTATTTATTATTCCTAATTTAACCTTTTGTCTCTAATACTCAGTTTCTTCTGGGAAGTTATTCCTTATGAAAGCACGGATTGGCAATTTGTATGCGATTTTTGTTACAAGAAATCAAAAATCATGTTCAATTGCATATTCCCGCTGACAAGATTTGAGCAATGATCAGGTGCGAAGCCAGGATTGAGTACCCAGGGTGCTATCCTATTCCAAAACGGCGACGGGTCCAGGGGCCACCTGCCTATATCAGACAGGTCGCCAAATGTATTATTACCAGTAATTAGGACTACTGCACCCTTTTTTTGTTGTTTTCACATTGTTTTTATTTCTTTTTTCTTTATCCCATTTTTTCCAGTTGTAGACCCCCGGGGTGCGCAACGCTCCTTCCGCACCCCCCTGGCTACGCAAATGCTGATGCAAGTACGAGTGAAGTTTTGCCCTACGTTGGCATTTAAAAAATGACCTCCATTTATCAATTTTGCAAAATGTTTCCATTACAAATAGATAGCATTAACAGCATAGTAAGCTTAACTATTGTTAACAATTTGTAAAAATGCATTTAAGCGTTATACTTTCTGCCAACTATCTTCCTTATTTCATATTATAGGAATTCTGATTCATTTAACCTTTTATTTCTAAACAATAAACCACTTTATATTTTCAAATTCAATTATCCAACTCAATTTTGTTAGACTGCCTTCAGCAGTGTTATCTAGAAAGTTGTAAGTAACATAAACAAAAACAGCTAAAAAGAAACTTAGAAAATAATTTGTTTGTTTGTACCAGGAAAACCATCCAATCAATAATTTATCCAAAATATTATAACAAAAGTTGCCGCAGAGAATCCGTATCATATCGCATCAATCTCAGTAACTGTATGTCAGAGCAAATTTGACATTTAAAAGAACGAAAACAAAACTCTTTTTTTCACCAAGCATATGCTGCAGTGTAGTGCTTTATAAGAATGAAAATCTGATCTGGATAGCGGTATAATCCACCGTCCCAAGGCAATTCACAGTAGATTCATACTTGAAAGTCATGTCCGCTCACAATGTGATGCAACGCAACCTTTATCTCAACCATCCTAACAAATTGGCAAATATCAAACGGTTTTATTAGCGCGTCAATTCAAGGTAATGACATTTCACTATAACATGTAAACAATCACTTGAAAACAGTCTCTTATGAGAGCATACCAACAGTATAACTTAACAATTGTCAGGGTGTTTCAAGAGTTACACAGATGGTAAATCATCAGAAAAGACCGTTTCCATGGGATAATTTACATGTTATAAGGCCAAGAAAAAAAAAAGGTTTGTCTCAGAAACCATCTGCAAAAACGCTATGCGGTATGCAATTTTTTATTTTTTTTTAAGGAAATTAGCTATGCGGTGTGAGATTTTTTTTTTTATAATGCTCTTATATTTTGATCGCCCACTTTACGTGTGTGAAGTTCCAGTTTCTAAGTTTGTTTGTACCAAGAAAAACCATCCAATCAATAATTTATCCCAAATATTATAACAAGAGAATCCGTATCATATCGCATCAATCTCAGTAACTGTATGTCAGAGCAAATTTGACATTTAAAAGAACGAAAACAAATCTCTTTTTTTTCACCAAGTATATGCTGCAGGCTCATTCCAGTGGAAACTAAACCTTTCTTGATTTCAAGCAAAAAATCAGCTTTTTTATTCGACCACATAAACAAGTTTTTCAGTCATACATTTGTTACTTGGTACGTAAGAAGTATTTTCCAGTCAGAAATTGTAAAGTTTGTCTATCCGTGCATGAATGAGCACATGTTTTGTTTCAAAAATGTCACAAACGTTACCGAAAAGTTACACCAAAATGTCACAAACGTTACCAAACGTTACAACACAAAACAATGCATTATCATAAATCCTGGCGATATAATGTTCTGAAACTTTTGTGAAATATTTGTAAATATGTTTCCAATAATCGGTGTAAGGCTCAATAAAAAAATCGTTGACACTTCAGAGAAATTGTACTTTGAAGTCATTAGGAGCAAAAAACCATTTCCGTGCGCGGTCACAAACGTTACCGAACGTTACATGGACTTTACTCAGGATTTTGGCAATTGATTTAATTTTCAAACATCTACATTTCTTGGCCCCACCAGTGAGCACCATTATCAACAACAAACTCGTTGATATAATGTTTTTGCTAGGTTCTATGGCCATTTAAAAGTGAAATTTCCCAATTTTTCGGTCACAAACGTTACTTTGGAATGAGCCTGCAGTGTAGTGCTTTATAAGAATGAAAATCTGATCTGGATAACAGCATAATCCACCGTCCCAAGGCAATTCACAGTAGATTCATACTTGAAAGTCATGTCCGCTCACAATGTGATGCAACGCAACCTTTATCTCAACCATCCTAACAAATTGGCAAATATCAAACGGTTTTATTAGCGCGTCAACTCAAGGTAATGACATTTCACTGTAACATGTAAACAATCACTTGAAAACAGTCTCTTATGAGAGCATACCAACAGTATAGCTTAAAACAATTGTCAAGGTGTTTCCAGAGTTACACGGATGGTAAATCATCAGAAAAGACCATTTCCATGGGATAATTTACATCTTATAAGCCAAGAAAAAAATGGTTTGTCTATTAGAAACCATCTGCAAAAACGCTATGCGGTATGCGATTTTTTATTATTTTTAGGAAATTAGCTTTGCAGTATGCGATATTTTTTTATTTTTTATTTTTTATAATGCTCTAAAATTTTGATCGCCCAACTTATGTGTGTGAAGTTCCCAGTTTCTAAGTATGATCCTACCCGTTTTAAACTATGGGAGGTCGAAAAAACACGTAAAATTCAAGGTAAAATTGCAACAGCAAACTTGACAGCAACCTGGACGGCGGTCGATCGCTAGATTACTCTCGATAAAAAAAAAGAGAGAGAAAGACCAGCAGGTATCTCTAAGCACTGAATTCATTTTCACATAGCAATGCGTACAAGTTTCTGAGACAAACCTTTTTTTTTCCCTTTGGCCTCATTAAATGACTTAAGTGTGAATTGACACACTAATAAAACCCACTTGTTATTGGTCTTCAAATATCAAATCAACTGTGAACTAGTGTCAGAATTTATCCCAAAAGAAATGTCAGATTTCATTATTATTATAATATGGTTGCAAACATTATTTGTGATGAATACATAACCTTCAGTAAGATGGCATAAGAATGCTGACAGCCATGTCCCTACAGAATGCTTTCATTTTTTTTTCATCTAATGCTGGATGAATGACAATTCAAGTTGAATCCCTAGGGATATTCATGATGAAATTGTGCTCACCAAATTGAATCCGATTCAATCAAAGACATTTTCACCTTAATGGCTATGTAACAAAAAAAAGAGAAGCGTTGGCAGTGAAAAAGACAGCAGATGAGTTAATGTACAAACACTGGCACTCAGCAGCGCATAAAGGTACCAATCTTCAGACGCCAATAGAAAACAAGATGCCTGTTGGGCATTCAACTATTAAGAGATGCAATGATCGTCTTCCCTCACCTCCCGACCAACGAACCAATGATGCAATCTCATTATTTGACAAAATTGATATATATGCGTACAAGACGACAAACATGCACAGTGCTCCTTAACTCTCTCTCCTGACAGAAGTTGGGGAAAGAAACACAGCGTATATGCCCATTATAAATGAGTCAAGAAATGGCGGAAAATATATCAAATTGGGGTATAAATTATAAATGGTTGAAGGTACTCTCCAGCACTCAATTGAAAGTGGTTCTTTTTCACATTTAAATGTCAAAAAAAAAATTGATGGAACATAAAGTACAAAATATGAACTCTATATCACATTTTTTCCCTCCTCCAAATGACAGTTATTTGTGATATTTATAGGTTTGCATTCATTATCAAAAGATGTTTTATTGAAAAAGAAAAAGAGTTTCACTAGAGAATTGTGTTGACCTGATTTCAATGGGAATATACCCCACGGCTACTTTACTGATGGAGTGGAGAATCTTTTCTTGTGAAGAACAGGAGTAAAGCTTAAAGAAATTGGCACAATTGAAATGTGCTAACATATTCC
>JXSR01S062113.1:46078-56919 GCA_000969725.1 Ophiothrix spiculata | reverse complement strand
TAATTAGAAAATGACACATTTTCTCACTTTTCTCAAAAATGCAAGCAGATATGAAAGAATGGTTTGGGGATCGTAACATATACCACTTGAGGATTCTTATACGCTAAAAAACTCAAATTTGATAAAGGTGACCTTGAAGGTGAAAAGTGGATCATGAATTGCCCCTTTAATTTAAACATGTCAAATTCGACATGCTCTATGCAAAACTTGGGGCAAATCACCTCTTTTTAAATGACCCGCGAAAGATACGGTTCCCCAGCCCCCACCCTTCCTCACTTTTTTCTGTAAATATTTACACCTATACCTATCATAATCAGTTGAAATCAGCCTCTTTTCAATTTTTTCTAGGTTTGGTCAAAAGTAGGGCTAATTTTTGGTTACTATTATGAGCCAAATTTCATTGTAAAAATCCTTTGGGAAAACAGATTTCCAATTTTTGGCGGGAAATTTTTCGGAAAAAATGAAAATTTGACATGAATTAGAAAAATGAATTAAAGCGTTCAAAATCCAAGGTCCATAATCCTTGTGCACTTACGGGATTCTAAAACACCTTATGCACTTAAGTGTTAAGAAACAAGTTTTTAAAGACATGTAATTGATTGTAGCAAAGTAATTCAATATTATGTGCATTATCTCTGTTTCAATATAGGCGCCGTGAGACCAGTCAGCATTTCCCAAACAGTGAGTATTGGTGAAACAGTAACTTTTAATGTTAAC
Source organism: Ophiothrix spiculata (assembly GCA_000969725.1). NCBI lineage: Eukaryota > Metazoa > Echinodermata > Ophiuroidea > Amphilepidida > Ophiotrichidae > Ophiothrix > Ophiothrix spiculata. Next base: position 56,202 of record JXSR01S062113.1, on the reverse strand, counting down.
AGCGTTCCTTCATTGATTTGGAGACACAATGGTAGTGAACCCATAGAGGAGGTGAATAATCAAGCGGCATACACAATTCGAAGTGTCTCTACAAGTAATGCCGGTGTTTACGAATGTCACCAAAGCGAAAGACGCACGGAAGGAAAACATGCAATTTTCCTTCTTGTTGTTCGGGGTAAGTATTTCAACACTTTGGCATAAAGTCCTCAATATTTGTTTTACGTTTGGTCTAGCAATTGTCTGGGAAAGGTTTTCTCAAATTTTGGATTTTTATCTTTTTTTTTTTGAAAATTGCCAAAAATAGGCCATTTTGATTGCCATTTTGGTGGCAGCGGTGGGACTTTTTGCATTTTTTGACATTTTTTTTTAAAACGAAGATAAAAATCAAAAACCTTTCCCAGACATATTTTTCTAAATTCCAAAAGCAAAAAAATTCCACGAACGCATATTTTAGATAGGCTTTCCGGAAATTTTGGGGCAAAAATACGTTTTTTGGCATTTTTTGCCAAAATTGACATTTGTGGTCAAAGACTGATACAATCATCATGTTCGGGTAAAAATCCGCTTCAAGAAATGCATACTTTTATATAGTTAATGCAATTAGTTTGAAAGTTAGAGTAAAAAAACAGTTTATGCCATTTGAAGGTCAATAGCACGTCATTTTACAGTCCAATTTTCCGTTGTTAAAATCGATCGCTTGAATCAATCTATTTTAATCAAATTGATCTTTTTGTACCAAAAAGACTTGCTGTGGCACTCCTATAGCCGCACATGTACTTTTTATTAAATTGTAAGGATAAAATCATTGAAAAAACAAGTATGTCAAAGATGTCGAGTCAATAGGCAAAATCTGAAAGCCGAGATTTGAAGCTTATAAGTTCCTTCTTTTTCATGTTTAACACCGTCCCCGTCGCATTTGTCTTGTCTCTTGGTTGTTGTATTTTGGAAATTTTTATATTTTTTGTTCAGGTGAGGGCAAAAAACAGATCCCCCTGACCTTCCAGCCCTTTTCTCCATAATTTCGTTGTATTTTGTTTAGCCGTGTTAAATTTTGTTGTGTCTATTTTAGCTTTTTATGTGTTTGTAAGTATGATATGGAAACTAAAATGAACAATGAACAACATCCTGATTTCTAAAGAAATTTAACGTGTATCGAGAACATTTGTAAATCTCACTTTATCTAATTCAATTTCCACTCACTATATTTAGTATGACATTTCACATAATCGATATACATTTTAATGCTTAAGTCACATATTGAAAAAGTAGTCAGCCGAGCTCAAGATTAGCTGACTCATAACAGCAAGCAAAACCCACACGGGTATTAACTTCAAGGTTTGTTGCTGTAAACTCGTGAAACTCGTATGTACAATGTTTACAGTAGCATATCAGCTCGTCTTGGGCTCGACCGACTGCTGTTTGCATTTAAGATCTAAGCACAAGCACAAACTATATGAGATGGTTCACCCCGAAATGGGGGACTTTGAAGATGATATCAATTATGACTTTATCATTTCACCAGTTACAACATTTTCCAAACTTTCAAATGACACCTTACCTGTTGAAATTGATCAAGGTGATCAAATTTTACAACAGAAAATCTGCTCAAATTTCTTTTTATTTTCTTTATTTTTCGTTCCCTATTTTCATCAATTTCTCGAAAAGTGTTATGCCGCAAAGTCTTCCTTTTCGGGGTGAGTTATCACATATGCACTTACAAGACACAAAATTCAGGTCCACTATACGTTTTTCAAGTGCCTAGGAACTAACAACACGTATCGTGGACCTGAATATCCTCAGTTTTAGTCACAGACCACCCATGAACCTATTTGCAAAATTTTGTGTATTATGGGAAGTTTATCCAAAGGGGCACCCAATTTGAAAAGAAAAAGTGCAAAAAATTGTATTTTTTAAGAATGGTATAGATTAGTCATGAAATCACGTTTTCGGAGGTGGCCTAAAGAAATAATCGAAAGTGTGCATTCATCATCGCTGCATTTACAGTGTCGTGCTGGTTTTCCTTTCTAAAGGAATTCCTATCTTTTTTGTTTTGTTTTGTGTAATCCGTAATAATTTGAGTGTGTTATCGGAATAAATTTGATTAGATTTGGTTTTGTTTTTCTGTTCCAGCTTGTCGTCATGGATTTTGGGGTCTTGACTGCCGTACTCTATGTCGTCGATGTTTTAACGGAGGTGTTTGTAATGAGTATTCAGGGGAGTGTGTTTGTGCTCCAGGATTTAGTGGGACAAATTGTGAAACAGGTGTGATATTCTTTATTTTTTATCAATAACGTTTCTCCTGACAGTCTGCTACAATTTTGTCATACATATGAGGAAGAGATTCTTAATGATATTTTCGGTTTGATTATTGATTTTTTAGGAACATCTTTAAAATTTAGTCAACAGGTTTTTAATCGTAATCCCAATAATTTACGCTGTTCGGATAATCCAATATTGTTCAGATATTACCAGATTGAAGGACAAATACTCATAAAGAATTTACAAATAAAAAAATGGAACTTTTTTGAGGGAGGTTCCAATATCTCGCATCCTAAAATTCCATTATGGATGTACTCTTTGTGTGTTTTTACGTTTTGTTGTATTTTACTTTTATATAAAGTTTTTGGAAGAAACAAATGGGGACAAGATGGACAATTGCGATGTACAGGCACAGATGACCACACCCCTGGATGTAGAGGGAAACTGTTCTGTCTGCCACATCCATATGGATGTTCTTGCGCTGCAGGATTTAAAGGATTGGATTGTGATCAAGGTAAACAACACAATAAATGAATTCTTCAGATTTCCTAGTCAATAGAAAAAAAATAAAAATAGTAGATTGACAGGTACATTGTAAATAACGATGTTGACCATTAAAGAGACTGAAGTGGGTTCAAACCCGGTGTGAAAGGATTCTTAGTCCCCCTGAAATGGTAATCCGCCTCAGGCTTCCATAGACCATAACTGAGTAAAGCGTGAAACTAATGTTCCGTGAGAGTTGTTAGCCTATACTGTACAACCCGGACAATAAGAACGGGGGACTTACATTCCTGCTACACCGGTTCAAACCCCCACTCGATTAAAAGAAAAAATAAACAAGGAAACATCAAAAAACCTTTAAATTCAAATCAAAACATCCTCGATCTATCGTGAAAAAAAAAAATCTCAAACACAGAAAATATAGCATTGGCCTATTCATGTACGACCTTCAATAACAAATTGCCTCTATATCATCTGTGTCTTTAGGGTTAAAACGGAGAGGGGGCTTGTTTTTGTATCATGTGTCTCTTCCTGATAAGACTTCTTTATTTAGTCGATAGGTAAAGGCTCTGTCAGACATATAGAGCCCAAACGTACGAATAACGTATAATCCCATTGTTTTAGTTTATACATTGTTGTTCGTTATGTGTTCGTTAGAAGTACTGTCAATGCGTTATCCATACGGTTTGTCCATTATATGTGTATGTTCAATTCGTTATCCATATTGTTGTGGTCCGTTTGGCACACGTTAAGTATTAAGTCATTCAAACGTTTAGGCTCTATACGTTGACGTGTGATAGACCCTTAAGCCTTTTCGACATTCGGCAGAAATACGTTCAATCCGTTATTCATCCAGTGGGAATTCGTTTTGCGTACGATAAGTACGTTACCCCGTTTTGAGGATGCTGAAAACTTTCCGGACCAAGCTTGTTCGGTTGATGGATGGAGTTTGTACGTTTTGTACGCTAATCGTCCGCTACTCATACGTAAATGCAATCGTTATTGTATGGTATGCATCTGTCGTGTTCAATGAACCAGGGATTCAACGTATCATTACCGAACTTGAAACGCATTGCACGTATGCATATCGGAGCTCAAACGAATAGTCTAAAGAATAGATACCAAGTGAAACGTTCAAAAAAACGAAGGTGTAAACGACTTGAATCACTATCAAAAACAACGAGACAAACACACCAGCAGATATGAAAGGACGGGCAAGATTAGTCCTTCAAGATAGGGTTACATTATTGCAGGCGCAAATACACTTTAATGCCCAACTCCTGTAGAAGATATCAAAGAGAACTGAAAAAGCAAAGCAGATACAATGGTGGTCAGACCTAAGAGGCTCAGTCATGAGAGACGTAAACAATAATTATGGTCTGTATGATCAGCTCCCTGTAGAATTGCGAAGACACTACCATGACTACTACATCTTTAAATAGGTTCATCAGGATTTCTAATTGCAATTTCCTATAAAGTTCTTGAGATAAAAATCCACACTTACTATTGGCTCATTCTCCGAAAAACCGTGCAACTTCGGTTAGAAAAATGTTGAAATTTCGACTACTAAAACTCATGAAAAACATACAAAATCATAAACTCTTATGGCTTCTGAAGAAGAAAAAATGCATGGGAGATGTTTTAAAAATACTTTTTTTAACCATTGTATTCCCTATACCTAATGTTCGTATCTGTCGGTTCGTATCTGTTGGAATCTTTTTTAAATATTCATTATTGAGAAAATTAGTTTTCTTACAAACTTGAGCTTTACACTAATTTAGGAGCTTTACACATACTACACTGTGGTGTAGTATTTTGCTCATAGTGTACCGCGTTTTGCGAGAAGGGAGCAAAATGTGCGTTTCGTATCTGTCGCGACGTGACAGTCTCATAGGGTATTTTTGTTATTAATATCCTTGTATATCATTACTGTAAATATATAATTCTATATAACATATATGTTATTCAACACTGAAGTTTACTTGATAAACCATCCATCAACAATTCATTTTTCACACTTTGTTATCGATTTTAGAATCTGCTTCGTATCTGTTTGCAATATTGGCGACATGCTTTAAAAAGCTCGTATGCCATATCAAATACTTAATATAATTAAATTATTACGGGCTGTTTTAACAGCGTGCATTGCGTTTGATATGCCCGAATATTTTAGGAACGGGGGCACATAAAACATAAAAAGTATGGCTGGAGACATGGGGAAAAGTAACGATTTGGCATTTTCAGATTAATCGTTATCTACTTTCCTGGAATGATAAATTGTTTAGCTTCACATATATTACTAATGTGACTCTAATGTATCACCTAAACCACTCAAATCATTTATAATAGGTTTAACAACGTTAAACAAGCAACACGAACATGAGCGACACCAAAACGGCAAAGTTGCACACTTTATCGGAGAATAAGCCTATTTGTTAGTAGTGACGTTTCACTCAAAACTGTACTGGCAGCCGATGAGATCGTGAAGATGTGACGTCATCTTTGGATGACGTCAAAATCAGCTGATCATACAAGTGACTTAATTGGTAGGCCCCCTCGTCTTCGTTCATTAGCTTGACACTATTCCTGTTATTTCCTTTCCTCCTGATCCAAATGGATTCTCCTTGTTGTTTTCACATTTTCCCTTGCTAATAGTTCGGATTCCCCCAGTTAATGATGTGATTATTTTCCGCGACATGGTCTGCTATAGCCGATTTATGTTTTGTTGAGACCGACTCCTTTTTCGCGGCTCTGGTGAATTTTTTAGGTTCAACTTTATCCGATTCCGCTTTATGTTCATGCTTTCTACAGCTAAATAACTGTCCAGTTTCCCCGATGTATACTTTTTCACAATTCATACACGGAATTTGGTACACACAACCAGTTATATTCTCAATGTCATGTTTGTCCTTTGGATGGACTATTAAAGAGAGACATAAGATTGAGATGTGGTTTAACCGCGGTCGCAATATTGTGGTCTTTGAAAATGCGCTGGGCCTTTTCCGTCATACCTTGGATGTAGGGAAGCGTGACAAATGTGCGAGTGAGGTTATTGTCTCTAGAATTCTTGAGCTTTGGCTTGTTTTGTTTATTAATCTTGGCTGTTTTCACCTTATCAATCGTCCATTCCTGATAGCCACATTGTTTCAGTGCTTTGCGGATTTTATTTTCCTCTATCTTTTTATCCTCGTCCTCCGTGACCACCCTGTCCATTCTATCGAGTAAAGTTCTTACAACTCCGAGTTTGTGGATATATGGGTGGTGCGAATGAAAACTGAGATATTGGTTAGTATGTGTCTTCTTGCGGTAGACGAGTAATTTAACACTTCCATCTTGTTTTCTGACTATTAATGTGTCAAGAAAAGGGATTTGGTCGATCTTCTTTTGTTCATGCGTGAATTTGATGTTGCCTGTGTCACATGCGTGAATTTGATGTTGCCTGTGTCATCCACTTGATTAAGATGTTCCACTTCGCCCGCGTTAATTATTTCTAACACATCATCTACATATCTCTTTCACAGTCTTGGTTTACATTCTATGGGAGCCGTTGCTATCGCTTGCTGTTCAAGGAATTCCATGTAGATGTTGGCTATGATGGGGGAAACAGGGCTACACTGTTATACTGTTGGGCAATTTTTTAGCGTTGGTTAAACTATGAACAACCCAATTGTTGGGTAAATGATATTAACAAACTGTTGATGAAATTTTACCCAATATTTGGGTAATTAGCTAAAACTTTTACCTAACACTTAGGTAATTAGCCAACATTGTACGCAACGTTGGTAATTATTTACCCAGAAGTTGGGTTGTTCATAGTTGAACCAACGTTGGGTAAATTATTTGCCCAACGTTCTAACAGTGTACCCACCGCCGTACCAAATATCTCTGCTGATAAATTTGCTCTCTGAACACAAAATACGTTGTTGTTAAAACAAATTCCAAAAGCTCCATTATATTGTTGACCGTCAAAAGAGTGCTCTTATTAAGCGAAACATTATCCTTAAGTCTATTGCGGACGACATCTAAGGCCTGTGGTATAGGAACGTTGGTAAAGAGGGAAACCACGTCATGTGAGTTAAAAATCTTGCTTTCCACTATAAGCACCTCTGCCATTTATTGAGCCGAGTCTTTGGAATTTTTCACATGATGAATAGTGTTGCCTACAAACGGACCGAGGATATCGGCTAGTGCACGAGAGGTTTTGTACCCTATACAGGGCGTCTCAATAAAAGTGTAACACTCGGAAACTGCTTGTTTTAGGCATGAAATCGTGTCGTAATTTATACAAATTTGATGTCAAATTAAAGATAAAGGACCTATCTTTCCAGTACAATTTACCCCATCACGATAGCTTTTGTCAATCTGGAGATATACGCAATTGTTTGCAGATAAGCGAAATCCACTCTGTGCCATTTTTCAGTAATAGAAAAACACGTTTCTGAATAACATTTTCAAACATTTTGCATTGTGTAGAATAACAGCATCCGTAAAGACACTTTCCCATCATAAAATCTGTAAAAACTTAATTTAAAGAATCTCTTACTAATATTTCAAAGTCATAAATAAAAATATTGCACAATTTCCATACTTTCAGTGGAGTTGATAAATTGAACGTATCAGTGCCTCATCCACCTGATAAGATTGTTAAAGATCATGATGAATGTACTTTCTGCATGATTGATATCATAAGAACAATGCACTAACACCAGTGCTTATTGATGGGTACAAATCAATTATTACATAACAGTTTTCACACATTTTACACATGTTTCATTGCTATCGTTTGAAAATGTTATTCAGAAACGTGTTTCTATCGCTTTATTGAAAAGTGGCACAGAGTGGATTTCGCTTATCTGCAAACAATTGCGTATATCTCCAGATTGACAAAAGCTATTGTGATGGGGTAAATTGTACTGTAAAGATAAGTCCTTTATCTTGAATTTAACATCAAATTTGTATAAATTACGACACGATTTTATGCCTAAAATAAGCAATTTCCGAGTGTTACACTTTCATTGAGACGCCCTGTAGATCCTGTGTAATCTACGATAGGACGTAATGGCACACCGTCTTTGTGGACTTTGGGCGTAGCGTAGATGCGCGGGATGTTTTCCGCAGTGGGATATTTTATACAGTCCTTCTGTGATCTTGTTCTCTTTCTGTAATTTTAAAAAAGCTTACTCACAATATTGCGCTTATACTTTGGGGTAGGATCTGCCCCCAGTTTCTCGTAGGTTCTTTCATCGTTTAGCATGGTGTTGACTTTTTGTTCGTATTCACTCGTATTCATTACTAACTGTGCATCTGCCCTTATCAGCTGGCAAAAATAATATGGATTTCTCCTTGCTAAGGTCTTTTATAGCTTGTCTTTGTTTCTTGGGAAGGTTAGATTTTGGCAATTTAGTTGTTTTCATAGTCCCTACTATCTTAGCTCGTAGCGTATTCCGTTTCCAACCGGCATTTTACAACAAGCTTTTTTCCGTTGCGATTATGTAGTCATCAACGGGGATTTCACTGGGCGTGGGTGCAAAATTCAACCCCTTTTTTAACACTTCATTTTGAGCCTCGTTTAGCTTATATTTAGATAGATTTAACACCCACCTCTTGAGCTGTTGTCCGCCGAGTTCCGGCTCGTTATCTAGAGTTTCACATTGTTCCGGATGGTTCTTTGTATTGTCATCTATCTTACTAGCCTTGTCTTTAAATCGTTCCAGCTGTTCGAGTTGCCGACATTTTGTTTTCTGAAACTCACTCTCGCAAGATTTCTCGATATGCGTTGCTACGTTACCGAAGACGCTATTGGGCAATTGTTGTTGAATTTGGTTCCATGGGTTTTTAAATCAGTTATTTTGTTGTTAATCACGCGGATTCGTTCTCTTACTAAAGCTTTTTGCGCTTTGTTGATAATATTGCGAGCTGTAGTAGTATTAATCGGCGATTTTATTTTCAGACTGGGGGGAATCAAGTTCTCATCTTTACAAGGACGAGTGTACACAAGATGGTTTCTGTGTCGCGCTACTTTTCTCTCGATGTTTTCATAGTCACGAATGGATTTGGTCGTCGATTGTCCATAATCCTTGCGTAAATCTATAAATAGGTTCATTAGGATTTCTCATTGCAATATCCTATAAAGTTCTTGAGATAAAAATCCACACTTACTATTTTTTAGTAGTGACGTTTCACCTCATAACAGATCGTGAAGATGTGACGTCATCTTTGGATGACGTCAAGGAGAATAAGAAAATCCATTTGGATCAGGAGGAAAGGAAATAACAGGAACAGTGTCAAGCTAATGAACATGATGAACGAAGACGAGGGGGCCTACCAATTAAGACACTTGTATGATCAGCTGATTTTGACGTCATCCAAAGATGATGTCACATCTGCACGATCTCATCGGCTGCCAGTACAGTTTAAGAAAGCCTCTATCCTGTTAGGAGGTGAAACGTCACTACTAAAAAATAGTAAGTGTGGATTTTTATCTCAAGAACTTTATAGGAAAAAAAAATGACTACTACATATTTAACTGATATTTGTGACGTGGTATAGCAATATACGGTGATGTGTGACTGGCTTCACATACTGTAATGTATTATTTTCTTTGAATATTGACTCGTTAGAATGCATCCAAGGAACATATGGAGCTGATTGTAAACAGAAATGCAATTGTGCACCGAGAGTATCATGTTTGAAAGACACAGGAGAATGTGAAGAATCCCGGTGCCATAGAGACTGGTATGGTACAAATTGCCAAGGTAAGAACCTTTCATAGAAGATCGTCAGTCCGGAATAGGTCAGAAAAGGTGTAGCATAACACGAAATAAGAAAAATATCAATAATTTGGATTTATGTCAACACCTGATTAAATATGTGAATTTTAAGTGCATAAAAGTATGCATTTTCGGAAAGGTTATATTACAAGAACATTAAAGATGCAAATGATACTGAAATTTTGATACACCAAAAATCTGGTGTCTCCAAATGGACCGAATTTACCCTTGACGGCCAGCAATTAACAGACCGGAGAGCATTACTGAAACACATTATTATCCTTTTAATAATTAACATGACTAATAGGATTCCCCTTTCAAGAAAGTAATGAGAAAGTTTACCCGAAGATTCGACAAAGATATTGACAAAGGTATCCTCCTTGTCCCTAAACCTTTTTTAAACACTATAACTTGAAAAGAATGACTGCTCATAAATTGTGTAACCAAAGTTAGCGCTATTAAAATGAGCAATGCAGTTGAATGGATGAATGAAAATGAATGTTACATTACACTTTTTAGGCTAGCCAGTATGATATAAGACGTTAATTTAATTAAATGTATTTATAATTTACACCCTTTAATTGCATACTTTGT
>JXSR01S062112.1:158114-169595 GCA_000969725.1 Ophiothrix spiculata | reverse complement strand
GGGGGGGGGCGGGTTGGCATGGCGCAGCGGTAGGTCCCTCGCCTTGCACCGATGAGGTGCCGGGTTCGAGTCCCGCGCCGAGCGCTTTAAGTGCATTTAATGTTCAGTCCATGCTCGCTTCTGCAGGATTTTCTCCGGGTACTCCGGTCTTCCTCCTGCATTCAAAACTGAATTAAAAAAAAAACTGGAGCCCTGTTGAAGATAAGCTTCCTTTAGCGTACTTGCAAGTTGGGTTTCCTTGGCGAAAGCGTATTTTAAAGCCTAAACAAGGTGATATTGTTTGATTTACAATGCCGGTTTCACAATAATTAAAGTTGCATAAATAATAGCGAAAAAACCTCTCAGTTCTTTGCTCTCATTATAATACCATAACCTGTAATTGTGCTAAGTGTATTGTCTTGCTTAATTGTGTAAAATTGGCAATATCTTGCTTATCGGCTAATGTCTATCATTACCATGTCAATGACTTCGGCATGGTTTTGTTTTTGACGAGTTTCTTTCTTCTTTCTTCTTTCTGGCAACACTTTGATGTCTTATATCTTCGGCATACAATGACCGATTTGTTATAACATTGGATAGATTGAGCCCATATTTATTGGTCGAGCTATGAGTTTGAAAAATATTGGGCGAGACGCAGTCAAGCCCAATATTTTAAACTCATAGCGAGACCAATAAATATGGGACGAAAAACATCCAATTTTATCATTATTATGCTCAGGATCCAAGTTTTTCCACACTTGGATCCTTCAAAGCATAATAATGACCATTATTATGTTCTGAGCTGTCCGATTTCCAAAAAAATCGGACAGGGATATCGGACTGGATACAAAATATTAGATTTTGAACATGATAATAATAAAATTGGATGGATTTTTTCGCATGATACTCAAAGATATTGGTCAGTCACTTTACATTAAAAAAAAAGCAATCAGCAGGGTCCGTGTCACTTTCAGTCAGACACTGTCATGTCTCGTTTTTTTTTCTGCATTTGAAAGTATATTAAATTTGCTTTACTAAAACAACAACACATTTAGAATTATACTGGTTTTATCAAGGTCAGGGTCGACTTGGTACAGTGCACACAGTATCAACTTTTCAATATTTTAGTAAAAAACAAGCAAGAAACTTGAACGACAAAGTTATTTTTTTCCTTTGAACCCTTAATTACCTGTAAGTTTAGGCGTATCGGAAAATATGGTAATGTTGCTTCCAACGCTGTGACTTAACAAGTTTGCATAATTTAGAGCCCGAACGTCTACACGATATGAAGATCCAAGACTTAGAGTGAGCCCGCTGAATACCACGCTTGTTGCAAAATGTGTTCCACACTGTTGCCATTCGGAATCATTTATTTCTGGACCCATAACCTTGCACTAAAGCAAATTGGAAAACATGATGACACATATATATCCCTTTGACATAAAATCAGGGTCATTGGGTACATGATTTTCAAATAAAAAAAGGGGGTCAATAAGTACAGAACATGTCAAAAAAGGGGGGTCATTGGGTAACAGGTAGCCAGTATCTTTCAAAAAAGGGGGTCATCGCGTACAAGCCAGTTCAAAATAGGAGGTCATTTTGCCCGCACATCCTGCGTAGTCAACATGGAATTGCCCCCCCCCCCCCGGGATATATAGAGCCACTAATAAAATAAACGTCTGGATAGACACTTTTAGGAACATATGGAAAAAAACTTTGCCATTTCATGTTGCTGACATATATGTATCTTGTTTAAATTATTAAGCCTATTATTATTGATTTTAGTTGTTTAGTTTGTAGACAAGAGTCACATTAGTAACATGCATTAAACGAAAAATTGAAACATGTCTGGTAATTACAACATTGATGATAAACAACATAGTTCCTTTATTTGTTTTGACGTTTGTGATTTGTATCCATTATCTCTGAGGATCGCTGGATTTTGCATCAGAATATGATAAGATATCAGGTGAGGAAAGAAACATTATCATTCATGCCAACAAGTAATTACTGTATAACAATAAGAAACCATGGTGCAAACGCGGAAATTCGAATTTCGAAGTTACTATGGGCTCCTTCGACGGAGCGGAGACTTGTAAATTAGTTGGCCTTAGCTTTACCCCTATCTCATCTTGACCACCTGGATATAAATATAGGCCTCTATGTGGACAATGGTCTTTCTTATTGTGCAATAAGAATCCCCGACAAGTAGACATACTCATGAAAAAAATATGCCAACTATTTGCAAAGAACAATCTACGCATCACAATAGATGTAAATAAGAAATATGTTGACTTTCTAGACATAACTCTGAACCTTAAATGTTTGGTGATAAAACATTCAGATTTATTAAGATATACCATAAACGAGGACTTGCCTGATAAAGTTTGATTCCATATGGGTCTTCAAACCCTCTCCATGTAGCTTTAATAAAAGCGGTATTAGATTGGTATCCGTATTTTAAAGGATATTCTGTTTCGGATGATGAAATTATATTCACATATGCACGGGAAGCGTCGGCCGTTGTCGTAACTGTTGTGATACCATTGGACGAAGTATGAGTCGATAATCCAGCATTGTTTTGACATAAGAGTGTGACATAAACTTTTCTTTCCTTGGTTGTGTTTACTGGAAGGTGGTATTTAAAAGACACTTTGGATGCATTTAATAGTCTATTGTGTGATTCTATGTCATCAGAATTAGGCCTGTAACCTATATAATTGATGAAGAAGAAGGGAGAAGAAGTGAAAATTGTTATTAATTAGATTATTTGATTCTAAACTACAACTTTTAGTGAAACTTTGTATATTACTTTTGTTTAGTTACAATTAATGGAACTTAGTGCAACACATACGAAACGTTATAAAGTACAGACAAATAGTCCAGACAAATTATTGTAAATATGAATTATACATACCAATATTCCATTCACAGAATGAAATTCCTGTCTCAGTATCTTGAACCTCCCAGCTGATATTGAAAATACCGTCACTGGAAAAGTCAGTATCTGTAAAACATCATCAAAAAGCAGAACAAATATATAAATATGTATGGTAATATTTAAAAAAATTATTACACACACTACTGACCTTTTGGGGGTTATGATTTAAACTATCTTCCAAATGTGACCCTTACTATTGTCTTTGAATGTGACATTGCATATGAAAACAAAATCAAGTTGCCAAATGTATTATTTCCATGTCACTTAAGAGATTACTGAAGATTTCAGCAAATGTTACATATATTTTTCTTGTTTTTTTTAGTTATTGTTTAAATTTGTAGACGGTGCAATATTGTCAGGCTGTTGCTCAGCGTTGCACCCTATTCATCGTGTCTTTTTAAAAATCATATTAAGTTTTCTATGAATGAAAACGTGAGATAAGCTGAGGTACAGAGCTAGGGTTTTTGAGATTACCGAGTATCTCAATACTAGAATGTTATAAGGTACATATAGAGTTAAATACTCGGTGTAACTTTCAAGAACATTGTCTGTGTTTTCTAATCGCATTACATAAAACGTTGATAGTTGAGAGCTCGAGTGATCTAGTGGAATTTAATATCGATTGTTCCAACGATCCGAGAGCATTGGCGAGCTGTTTGGAATTATTACAATTTAAGTGCTCACAGATTTAGCGCCAAATTTCCTAATAACTAACTGCGTTATAATGGTATTAATAGCCAGCACCGTGAGCGTCTTCGGGCGGATAAAATGTCCACTATTATTATTATTACCTTTTTGAAATTCGGTTTCTTCTCTAACATACAATATCTCTGGTGATGTAAAATCAACTGTAATATGATCAGAATATGCAATACCAACAAGACCCGCTTTGTTTTTCGCAACAACAGTAACAAATATCCGTGGTACATGTGTGAGTATTAAGTCAGTGTTGATTGCATATGACTTCTCACCAACTGATGTGAATTCTTGAAGCTGAGTTCCTCCGAGTACTGTACCTATGAGGCAAAAACAAAATTTGTAAAATAGTTAATAAAAGGAATTGGTTATTGTGGATGGTTTTTTTTTTTTGAGGGGAAAAGTGGAAGAGTGATTTAGTATCATAACCTATTATGGGTATTTTATTTCTGAGTAAATAAAGGTCATACTAATATCAGCCATTGTGGTAAGTGTACCCATCACTATTTTAAAGAAATAAATCAAAAGTCGAAGCAATTTTAATGGGCTAAATTTTCCGGACGAGTATAATTCGCTGTTTTATTCTTGTCAGAATTATACAGTAAACCCAACATAATACATGTAACATGTAAACATTTTTCATATGTATATGTGAGAAATAAATGTTTTCAGCGCTCTAGTGGTCCAGGACTACTTACCTATTGCCCATTGGTAGTCCACGACAGGACTCTCGTCATCAATAAATTGCCAGCTAGCGTGAACGATCGACCCGCCATGAAGGCTTTGAAGATGAACATCGACAGCATTTCTACTATTAAGATTGCCATCAAACTGAATCTTCTTCACCTGAAACAAGAATTGAAAAGTTGGTCCGACCTATCCTATATCAAACTAAGTACCTAAATGAGCTAAACTTGGTATCAAATTTGATATTAAGTAGGCACTTAAATCTACATCTAGAAGAAAGCTACATTTGCAGTTGATCTATATAAATTCATATGAAACTATTGTGTAATCAATCAATTGCATACATCATCAGTTTATTTTCAATTTCTTCAAAACTATAAAACAATCTTACCGAAACAAGATCAAGGTAAAATCCGTGATCGCCATGTGAACTGACCGATATTGTAGACATAGTTTGCTCAGCTGTAAAATAAAACATATTCTTCTGCCAAGTGTTTTCAATTCCACCATGATTTGGACGATTATATATTCGGAAAACTTCTCTCAATCCAGGAGCTTTAACTGTACCTTCTTGATGTAAATAGATATTTTCGATGGTCGACACGTGATTTGTGTAAAATATCAATATATAATGACTGCCGGGTATTGTTTTAACTTGTTTTCTGATTGTATTGTAAACAACTGCTACTGATGTACCATCAATGGAAACGGTTCTTTGAACTGGAAGAATACGTCCACTATTTGCGGGAATAAAGGTCCAATTTGAGGACTTCATTCCACCGCTAAACCCTTCTTCAAATGACGGATCGGATATTAAGTTATCTCCAGATACTGATTTGCTAATTGGAACAGGAGGAGTTGTATCAACGATAAATCCATTTGATACAACCGTCTCTGACTTGTGTCCAGCTGCATCTACGGCAAAAACTTTGGAATAATACTTTTGACCTAGGAATATATAAATGGTAGAAAAAATGAATGATAAAAGCGAAAACATGGCATGTTAATCAGCATCCAATTACTTTTATTAACACTTAATTTGTTAAGATTAGATTTTTAATAAATTTTACATTCAATACGTAAAAAGATTATGTGTACAAAACTGTATACTAAATTAAAACGAAGAGGTGTCTTTAATTTTCTGTTAACCATCAGATAAAAGTTAGTTTTACCTTTAAGAAGAGGTATCTTTAAATCCCTTTTGGCAGCAAGATATACACCAACATTAGTTTTAGGCAGCATGCTACATTCATTTGAGGTGTTTGTATTGCCAACACACCATACGTAGTAATCAATGTAGGACTCCAGGTCATAGAAGCCATACCATGAGGCTGACACGGATGATTCTGCAGTTTGGTAATCTACATCATGAAGCCCTTATAATAGAAAATACATAGATAATCAATTACAGATTGAAATGAAAATGATAATTCTATTGAACTCGAAGAAGATTCAATTGTTGAACATTAAAATCCAGAGAATGAGCTAAGAAATTCTGAATCTGAAATGGATATGTCAATTAAAATGAACTGATCTTTACACCAATATTTTACAATATATATAGATCTTCAAGGGTCAATTTCGTCGTCAGCTATTTTTGCACGCTATATTGAAGTCCAAATTGAAATTTTTTATGTATATTATCTATTATGCACTCGAAGAATAAATTATATTTAAAACTCCTGGCCTTGATTGATTACTTGCAAATTTTTATTTACTCTAGGATAGAATTGGTAGGTGTCATTTGGTAGGAAACGTTATCAAAACTAAAAAAAAAGGGTATTCCATCAGAGAAAGAACATATGGTCATGTGTTATATATTGGGTAACCTAATAAAGCGGTGCAGTAAATTCCCTTACTGCACTTTGTTTTTCATGTCGTAATTCCTTATTTTATGCTTTGAATTAGTAAATTTGGTATCATATGAGAGGGGAATAAATAGATTTGATGTAATAAAAACTGTATGTGTTTAGCTAATTTTGTTTTTAATTGGGATTAAGTAATGTGTTAATTAATCAAAGTGGTGAAGGATGAGGAATCGCTTATTCACATAATTGGTTATCATGGTAAGGGTATACAGGTGACATAAAAAAATGGAATTGAAGGTGATTTGGTCAAAAAAAAAAACCTCTATGGTTACGATAGGTACAAGTGGTTGGAAAATATTACACTATTTCCACATACGTTCATGAATTTTCATAAGACTCCGGTACTAGGATACCCCTTTAGGGGGTTGACATGTGACATCAATAAAAAATGGCTGTTAGATTGCAAGAATAATAATTCTCCCTAAATTTGGTTGTTTACATGTTTCAAACCCAAAATGGCGGTCCAAAGTGGCCGTAAAATGTAATTTCTTAGCTTAAAAAGTGGTTGTAGCAACTGTATAACTACATTAAAAACATAAAATATTTAACATTTCTCAGGGGGTTGCAATGTACACATTTCAGTATAAATTATGTACTGTATATGTTTAAAAATCAAAATAGCGAAAAATATGACCTAAATTCGATACCGAAATGCATATTTTCGCTCAAAACTTACATTTGACATTAAAACAACAATAAAAACGATAATATTTTCAAAAAAAAAAAACAACGGATTATGGCCTAAGGGGTCACAGCAGACATTCAATTTCAAACAGGTACCTAAAGTGTAGCTCAAAATGACTGCAAGATACGTTTTGTTTTAGGTTTTTGAGAATCATTTGTGGTAATATGTTTATTTTGTAAACCAACAATCATTTTAATTTGTTCTTAACACCGTTTTTACACTCATTTTAGCTCATTTTCCAGTCAAAATTCCCACTTGACAGACATTTTTGACCTCTTTACAGCCGCCATTCTGAATTTGAACTATAATGAAAGATTATGTATTGTTGTAACCCTCACAACCATTTGTATTAGAAATTATGAAAAATCGATGGGTTTTGAGGCTGTTTTAAAATCGATTTAACCCATTTTTGCTCATGATAATGTACTTTAGCGGCCATATTGGAACTATTGGATATAGTTCTCGCTAGCTCGGACTGTTAATCATGGGCTCTTTAGTCTCTATCGATCGTTTCGCAGTCGAGTCCAGCTGGAGCTGAGTGTGCGAAAACTGTATAAATTGTAACGGGCCGAACGCTTAATAAATTCCGAAATTTTCATGAGACCCAGCCGAGAATCGAACCCGGCACCTCTCGCATCCGAAGCGAGCACGCTAATGCATAGACCAAAAGAGGACTTCCCCCGTCAGGTCTATACACTGAACGAACCTATACATTCGTGACATTACTCCCTCCCTCACACTAGACACCTCCTCGTGTCTTAATCACAACATCAACAACTCCAATCTCGGCACTCAATCCAATGGGGGGTCCGCCTAGGCGTTAAAAACCCTAGGGACCACCGCTGCCACCAAATTGTAACGGGCCGAAAGTAACCCACCCAACTTACTCTACTGTAATAATCGCGAAGCATACCAGCGCTTAAACAATTCCTAAATTTCCATGCGACCAAGCCGGGAATCGAACCCGGGACCTCTCGCATCCGAAGCGAGCACGCTAATGCATAGACCAAAAGAGGACTTCCCCCGTCAGGTCTATACACTGAACGAACCTATACATTCGTGACAATATTATATGATGGGGTAAATTGCTCATGCTACGGTTGCGCCAATTAATGTAGGCCACAGTAAGCCCTTTGGCCCTAGGGAGTCCAAGTGGTGATTTAACCCAATGATTAGAACTGCTCTGTAAAGTGTGCTGAGGCCGCGTGGAATTACAAGTCAGGGGAGCCGCGTAGTGCACTATAAATCACCTGCAATTTAATATTATGGGCTCAATTTGGGTTTTTAACAGGTTCAAAACCTTAATTTTGAAGAATGTCTTTGTTGTAGTAATCATTGTTGTTCAAATATTTGTTTGCACATTTTAGTGTTTTTGGTGCTTTTTAAAGTCGTTAAAATCTATTTTTGCGTATTTTTTTTGATCTCAGTATGGTGCCATTTTGGATTTTAAACCTGTTAAAAATCTAAATTAGGTATACATGTTTGTTTTGTTGTTACTCTCTCAACCATTTCCCATCGATCGTTTTTATAATTTAGTGCTTTTGATGTTGTTTTAAAGTGTCTTCAATCTTTTTTGCACATAAAAACGTAAAACGTATTTAGGCTGCCATTTGGGACCTAAGTACTGCCACCATTCTTAATTTTAAGGATATTAGATACATATTTAGGGGACAAATGATTTTTTTGTATATCAAAATGTTCATTTTTGTTGATTATTTTATGTTGATTGTTGTTTATTGTTGATTATGATGTTGGGTATTTTTAAGTGCTGTTTTCGTCAATTTTGATGACAAATTAAGCTTTTTGGCGACCATTTTGAATTTGAAACATGCACATGACCTAATTCATGGCCTATTCTTACCCATATATATATATATTGATAGCCATTTTCAATTAAAAATCTGGACAAGAAATGTCGCACAAGCCGCTTTCAAGCCATTTTAATATAATATGGTATTTTGGTCGCCATTTTTTTTAAAACCAAACTATCGATTTTTTGCCCCCAAATTGGTTCAATTTTTCTTGAGCCAGTTACTATCGTAATGTGTATGTCAATTGGAATCTTTATGCAAAAAATAGCGGACTTGTCATCTGTGTAACAAGATTGCCATTTTTTTGTTGTTGTTGATAAGGGACTTAACTACATGCGAGAAATGGTTTGAAAGATCCGACACCAAAATAATAATAGGGTAATAGAGGAAGAAATGTAACAAAAAGACTTCATACCTTTCCCATCATAGACCATCCCTGTATTGGGTAACTGTGTGTCAACAATAACCCCGTCACTAGTGACAGAGCTATATACTCCAGCTTTATTGAACGCACGTATTGTAGCATAGTAGCGTTTACTGGGGTCTAAATCAAGATCAGCGAAATGGAATTGGGTTTCATTCTTCTGTATTCTATTTTCAACAAATCTTTGGAGTTGTTCACCTATAAATTTACACAAATAAATATCAATTATTATAATCGGGTTCATGGTTATATCGGGTATTATATTTTGTTCCATTAAAAGTAACACAGCATGTTCAAATTTATAGATCATTCAAGGTATATGAATCACATGCAAAAACATGTTTTATACATGGAAAGAGGGATGATTTCATTTTATTTCAACACTACCAATGTTTAAATTCAATCAATATTAAAGACAATAATGAGTACGAAGATTTTATTAGGAAAAACAAATGACAGGATCTTAGTGTCCATACCAATTCCTATTCCAACACAATGCACTCAACCGGCGATTGTCTGCCGGTTCTGGGCGGTTCTTGTTCGTTGGCTATTGTCTATTCCGGTTGAACCGCCCAGAACCGGCAGACAACCGCCGGTTGAGTTTTGAATCCGCCCCTTATGTTGATTTCCTAAAACTAAACCATGAAATTAAGATCCAGTAAAGTCATAATCAATGTTTATTAGTCATATGTCAGATAAGCTGTTTAAAAGTCGTGTTAATGAAACCTTAACTTTAGATTCATTCCCTTACAAGGTGCTACGTTTGAATTTCTTTATATTATTGCATTGCCTTTTAATATTGATTGAAGTTGGACGATGTTCAAAAAGATTAGGCCTATAAATATTATGTATTAAAACCATGAAGGTGCATTAAAACCTCACCAGGGTTTACTCAACTGACTTACTTCAATGCATGAACGGGAGAAACTTGAGGAAGAATTTACATTCAATAAAACTTTCGCTTGAATATACCCTTTGCCAAATGAAATATTTGGTTGAGTTACAATTACTAGACTGTAAGATTATCGAAAATACGGTTAAAAGGCCGTAAAATGACAGTATTTGGCAAGTATACTTTTTTTTGTTTGTTTAATTTTCCAGGTTACTGGCCTGAGGTTCAAAACCTTTACAGAATGAAAATATATATCATGCTGGCATCCAGGCTGCCCACAAAATACCGTAAAAGTTATAGTATACTGTAACATTTTACTTCTTATGGGCTTTGACTATTATACATGTATTTTTACACCAAACTGTAAATTTGACATGCAAACAATGTAAATAAGGTCTATATTGGTGGAGAGGTTTATTTAATTAAAAGGGTCGTCAGTGCTTTTTTATTCTCTACACATTTTTGTATAATACGGTAACATTTACGGATAATACGGTAACATTTTCCGTATCTTTTTACAGTGTTAAATGTAGTAAGTCAATCTTAACCTTACCACCAGGTGAAGTTCCAACTGCAAGTTCAAAGTAATCAAGGGCATCACGATCCTTAATAAACACACCAGACCAAGATATGGTCAGGGAGCTCGCATCGGATTTGAAATCTACATCTTGTAAGCCTAACGAAGAGTTGTCTGCTATAACTTCCTTTACCTGTGTGTGTTAATGTTGGTTGAGTAGGATGTTAACTTTATGTTATGATATGTCTAGATAATATAACAAAGGCGATTGGGAAAAAAATAAGGCCACAACTTCATGCGGCCGGCCGCAACCGGGCCACAGCCTTGGTTTTCTAAGATGGCGACCGTAGGTTTGACTATGCACTCAAA
The DNA here is from genome assembly GCA_000969725.1 of Ophiothrix spiculata. Taxonomy (NCBI): domain Eukaryota; kingdom Metazoa; phylum Echinodermata; class Ophiuroidea; order Amphilepidida; family Ophiotrichidae; genus Ophiothrix; species Ophiothrix spiculata. The sequence goes on along the minus strand of JXSR01S062112.1, from coordinate 158,726 downwards.
TAATTCCAAAACATGTAATGAATAGTTTGCTATAATATTGAGGTGATCAATTAAGCCTACGGTTGCCAGTATGGAAACATTAAGGCAGCAACCGGGTTGCGACCGGCCGCACAATGTTGTGTGCTAACTGTGCCCCAACGCCAAACCGTAAATTAAATGATCCGGTCACAGCAATATTTTTTATATATGCAGTATGCGCAAACTTGTAAATCAGACTCGTTTGTGCGGGAGGAGTGGCGTCCCCCCCCCCCCCACAGACATACACAGAAGTGGAGTCTGGCCTAAACGCTAAGGAAATGGAGATGGGCACCACGGCCGTCAGCAAACAAGCTTTGGTTTCGACTTTACCTTTACCTTATTCGCAAACTCCTAACACACGGCAAAAAGCTACAAACAGTCAGAGCAAATTCCGAACAAATATTCTGGTCTGACCTTGCATTACTTTCCATCCCTTTGCAAAGGTGAGCGAATCGATAGAAATCATGTGCGCTGCAGCTCTCTTATAAACGATCAAATCAATCAAAAGATTGAATGCCTGGCCTCTTTGCCCGGGGCAGGGATGGTAGACGGGGCTTCACATGTCTTAAGACTTATAATCAGAGAAGACGGGGA
>JXSR01S062112.1:134276-147964 GCA_000969725.1 Ophiothrix spiculata | reverse complement strand
GTAGACGAGGGTTAACCGGCAATATATATATGATGAAGTGGTACAAACAATAATAGTTCAATTTGGGATAAATTCCCAAATGGCTTTTTTTTGCAGCGTTTCTTCTTTTAACACTTTGGCCATGTATCCAAGTTCTTTGGCCAATTTACATGATTATTATGTTCTGAGCTTTCCGATTTACAGTAAAATCGGAAAGAGATATCGAACAGAATACAAAATATCAGATTTTTAACATAAAAATGATAAAATTGGATGGAATTTTTCGCATGATACTCAAATATATGGGTCTCGCCATGAGTTTTACAAATATCAAGCTCGACAGCTGCGCGTCTCGCCTGGTTTTTCGTAAAACTTATAGATCGACCAATATCTTTCTGTATCATGCACAATTCACCCTACTTTATATCATGATTATAATTTGTAGGATCCAAGTGTGGAGAAACTTGGATCCTGAGCATAATATTGATAAAATTGGGTGGTCTTCGTCCCATATTTATTGGCCCAATATTTTTACAACTCAAAGCACGACCAATAAATATGGGCCCAATCTATCCAACTTTATAACAAACTTGGCCCAAGGTAGCAGTGGGCCAGCCCAATTTTGTCACGTGACCAACATAAGTTCATATGAGGTTAAAAAAACCCGTTTTTTGCTAAAAAGTATTCAACTCGTCTTCAATATAGTTGGATGATGAAAACAATTTCTGGGGTCAAATGTGGTCACAGGAGTCAAAAAGGTCAAATATACAACAATCATTATAAATCAATATCTGCCAAGTGCAAGGTGGTGTTATTATTCTACTTGCACAGTTAGATTGATTAAATATATACTGAACAATTCTAGGTTACCTTTGACCTCAAAGTTCATAGGCCAAAGGTCATACTCTCCGAATGGCTTGAAAATGGATATGCAGGTACTTTTTAGCATCTTGAGCAACATTAACACATGTTTAAAATCACCCCAGGACATTCAGTAGGTCAAATTTGTAAAATTTATTAAAATCAAAGTCTGTCAAATTTTACGGGTGTGTAGTTATGCTACTTGCACAGATATATTGCTAAAGTATATCAACAAATTATTCTAGTTGACCTTTGACCCAAAGGTTGACTAGAATTGTTCAATATATTGACCCTAAAGGTCAAAGTTCACAGACCAAAGGTCAAATTTTCTGAACTAAAATTTGATATGGACGTATATGGGCATTTTCATGGTAACGGAAGGACAATCACAGACTTTTTTCTGTATTTCAAACACATACATTGCCAATATTGAATTGGACAAAATAAAACTAATTCCATATTTATTTGAGTATACCTGAAAGCATTCATATTCAACAGGAATTTTTTCATAAAGATTCCTCTGTCGCAAAATATGCATATTAATGAGGTCGGTCACGGAAGGACAGCAAAACGGACATGTTTTTTCACCTTGAGTACATTTTTGAAAATTTTTATGAAAGTTATGAAGAAATTTTATTTCAAAGTTACTGAATGCATTGCTTGGTGTTTCTGCAATAGTTTGCCACATTCCACATCAAAATATTCCCTACCGCTATGGTTTAACAATGCGAAGTGCGAAGGGATCATGGTCACCGAAGGACGGTAACGGAAGGACAATTTGTCCGCTGATTTTTGGGTGCACTGAACCGTAAAGCTTAACAAAAAATACAACCTCATGTGTAAATTTGATCCTTATACAAGCCATTTAGAACAATAACACCCAAGTAAACAACCAAGAATGGGTTGAAAAAATTAAATAAAAATTACTACTTTTTATTATGAAAATCAAGAAATTTACCAACAATTAGTTTTTTCATGGTCATCTTTGTTCAGTCTTTTTTAAAAGTAGGTTCATTTTAAAGAACTTCAATATAGCCCTCTTTTGATACCAAATATATAGTGGTAGCATTTTTAATTGAATAGTTACATCCTTTTCAATATTTTTTCTCATGTCCACTTTTTCGTGAAAATGCCCATATACTTTAGATCAATATTGAGCAACATAAACATATTTTAAAAATTATCTGCGTAATTCAGAATTTAAATCAACTGACTAAGCTGACGATTGTTATGACTGGTCAATTTTCCTCAGTGACAAGAACTTGGCGTGACGATCGCGGTAACAACCAATCACATCCAACTGCGTGAATTGCAGTGAGTCGCGTATGGCGCAGAGTACTACGCAATATGCGTTAATTAGTAAATACCCCGCGAACACGTTTATTCACTTTATTCGAAATACTTTATAACAACAATTACAACAACAACAATAATTATAACAATAATAATAATAATGTATAAACTTTCCAAAGGAAAAAAAAAAAACCTAACAAATTTGACACTGAAGACAACAAACTTATACTGAAAAAAGGAATTATATGGTAACCAATATCAAAAATTGTTTGACTTACCTTAGTATTGGCAATCCGAGAACCTCTGTATTAAACCAAACTGCAGACAGTGTTGTAAGACTCGGAGTAAAGTCGATATCTTCTAAAGTGTTTATACCAATATCAGTCTGTATATTTGAACTTGGAATATCAACGACAGTAATTTCTTCATTTTGGTTGCCTAAAACAGTAAATAATGTATTTGAGTGGATTTGTTTGGTTATTTCTTTTTTTTTTTTTTTGCTTTTTATCTAATTTTTAAATTAAGTCTTATGAATTATGTTCATTTTAATTATTTGGTAGAATTCCTGCTTACGTCGAAATAGACTTTCCACAAAGCTTTATAAACTTCTTGAACATGAGCCAAAATGAGCACCACCAACAGGCCACCATGGGGTCTTTGCAAACAAATGCAAAGCATAGAGATCCATAGCATCTTTTGCAGTCATATTGATCAAAAAAATAGGAAGAGATTTCCCCTAACACGAAGGTATGGTAAACTGTTATACTGAGTGTATTTGCCAACTGAAAACACTTCATTTTGAAAAACAGGTGCTTGAAATTAGACTAAATTGTACGCAGATCTGTCTAGGTTCATGGTGGACCCATTTGTTTATTATGTAAAAGATGATTTACTGATTTCAAACACATCAGATGGCAACACATTCGCACACAAGTCACAAACTATACACGATTCAACTCGTGTTCCCCATAACCAGGCCCGTAGCCAGTATTTTTTCAAGGGGGGTGCGGATTATCAAAAAGTGGACCTTTTTGAGGATCTTTTTTTGTTTTGGTCAACCCTAAACTAATTTTAATGGTTTTGACAAAGTGACAAGCAAAAAAAATAATAAATGTAGTTACTTTTCCAAGCATTTTGTGTAGTATTTTATTAAGAAATACATTTCACATTTCCGTGTTTTGGTGCTTTAGGTGTTCTTTTGATGGACATTTAGGGAATTTCTATGGACCTTTTTTGTAGGTTGTCAAATTTGGGAGGGGGGGGGTGGATGCTACGCACACACCGCACCCCCTGGCTACGGGCTTGCCCATAACATTATTGAAGAAGGTAATTTCATTCAATGAGGAGCAGGGACGTAAAATAAACACTAATTTAACCATTCAAATTATATATAATGTATTGTAGTCATGCAATGACTGGCGTATTGATTTGTCACTGTTATTATGGCAAGACAATTATTTTGGTGTGATAGTAACATTGCTTAGTTGAATGACTGAACATACCTCGAAGATAACCTATAAGCCACATGAAGTAGAATCAGGCAAGGCACATCTTATTTTCCCGGGATACGCCTACGTTTCGCAGTGTACATATAGCATTTGTATAGTATGTCATCCCTAGGTATATCACCATACATATATTTCATTTCTGTGAAGTTATCTATCTATTTATTAAACTTTGCACGAGAGTTACAAACATACAAATATTTTAGGTTGCCAACAATTTGTGGACATGATGTCCTATTGATAGGTATTTATAAAGGCTGCATTCCTCTCATGCATAATTGGCTGTGTCCAAAACTATAGGGTCATGTTTTTTGAGGAGAGGCCCATTTGCGTCACATCTCACTCACTCCAACCATACCTAACTCCTTCCTGGTAATGATAGTTGATAAGAATTTTAAAATACCTTTAATTGGCTACTATATTTAATTGATTTTATAAACTAATAAATTACCTTCAAAGTCATACCAAAATTATGACAATAATGATATAATACTTTTTTTTGCACATTCTGTCAAAGACCACAATGCGCTTTACAACAAAAGTGTGCAAAACAGAATAAATAGCCAGCCCAGCCAGCCCAGACACACAAGTTAAAAAAAAAAGATGAAGATGCACACTCAAATACACTATAAAAATATTGGACCAAAATACGATTATTGAAAAGTTGTGACAAATTTGTATGCAAAATGTACATATCTCATCCACACCAACCACATTTATGCCCGTTTTCATCTCTGGCTAAATTAGCTTATTGACTTGAACTTGTTATTAGCATTAATGATCAACTTTATTTGGGTTAATTCCAACTTGATTTTTATAAACAATAACTAGCCTTGAAAATCATATCAGATTTATGACACTTCAATGGATTTTTAAGAAAATATGACATACAATTGTATGCACAATTTTCATGATTCCTCAACCGCACCCGCCTCAACCTCACCCGCCTCAACCCCTTGCTAATTCGCCTTAACAGGTTATTAAGTTCAATTAATCACTTAATTTGGGTTCTATAATTTCTTGAAAGACAAATAAATTGTCCTAAAAAAATACTAAAATCATGACATTTCATTGGATTGTTGAAAAGACATGACGAAAATTGATGCTAACATTTTTTTCAATGTAACAAATCCACCTTTTATGGGTGCCCACCTTAAAAAGCATGACCATAGGGGATGCACATAACGACGCGAATAGATTATAGTCGTCAGCATCTCGATATAAGCGTTGAAAAATACAACAGGTGTTGTCGAAACATGCGCCATGAGTAAACTTAATTGAATTAGTATTTAATATTGTATTTTTTACGGTTATTTACTTATTACCTCGTGAAACATCAGTACATGTGTTATTTAACTGACTCGAACAACGTTGATTAGCTGGTGCACATACACAGTGACCTTCACATGAGTGAGCTTCACAATGCCTATGAAGAACAAGTGACCCTTCATTGATCAGGCCTGAAAGCGCCACATCGAAGGCACGATGAATTCTCTCGCTGTGCAATCCGGCCTGTGCAAAATAATATGAATTCAGATTAATTACATTCTAAAAATATTTAGGACTAACTAAGCACGATATTGAATAAACACACGCAATATCGTATCAGTATCAATCACTCAAATTCTAATCTATTATCGATAGGCTTTTTGAGTATCAATATGTTGAAGACAAACATCCGACATATCGATAACATTATCGATACTCACACGGTTTGATATACACATTTGTTTTTGCAATGCTTGCATATCGTAACCTTTTTATTTGCTACCCCATTTTCTTTGAGAAATCCGTAATAGTTCCAATTACATATACCACTAGGCTTAGCTCGTTTACTTTGTATCTCGACAATTTCAACATTATTCGGGGAGTCTGGTATGTCACTCCAGTTTTTTTTTTCTGATTGTAATGCCAGTTTTAAGACTAATGAGATACGGATCTTTATCTTATTTCAAACATGTAGTCCATTTTTAACCCGGTCTTTATGTCCTTTAGTATCTATTACACATACTACTATTCTGTGTAGGGGTGTGTGGAAGTTTAAAATTTCTAGTTCCTGCGCAGCTGCGCACGCATGTGGCCATGAAATTATGAGGCCATTACATTAATTTGTACCCCGTTGTGATCACTGAGCGTGAATAACTGTAGTCCTTTTGTTCTGATCATTATCATTCGATAATAGTTTTGCCAGAAATAAGACCACAGTATAAGCACAATAGCAGTCTAACGTATATCACTGTTAATTTAGCGTGAAAATCGGGCTGTTTTACGCTATTTCAAAGACAAGCAGTAATATCAACCGCTACATTTAACGTTTGCGTTCTCTTTGAGAGAAATCGCAACAGGTACTATACAATTCAATGAGAAAAGCAGTCAGAAGACGAAATTGGCTTGAACAATAGCAACTAAAGCTCTTAATTTCTGGATGTTGATTGGGAAACGGTTGTTTTAATAAGCATTAGTTAATGTTTGGACTATGTTATACCATGTGTGTAAGTCAAGGTGACACACTTTGATTGTATAAAAATACACGAAGTGAAAATATAAGTTGTTTTTTACCAAAGTATTCTTTGTTTTTACGTACAGCTCTAATTGAAATGTAGTTCAATAAGGGTTCCGCTGACGCTATTTTCACTGCTGCTCATTTGCATTTGCATAGAAATAAGGTTAGCGTCGAAAATAACGATCGCGGATTTACAACGCAACCTCTCAATTGCTTTCTCTCGGCATTTACTTTACCGCGTATATGAAGAGTTTACTTATATATTGTCCTCGTTCATACCTTGTTTACGGCCCAGACAGATACAAATACTCGGTGAGTGTTGTTTATATTTTGAACTAAGTTAACTGATGCAATCTGAGTTTCTTCGTTGACATCATGCTTTATCTTCAAGGGACTTTTCTGTGCGCAACAAAAGGAAAACATGTAACCGCTTATTACTCTATCCAATTTAAAACTCTCTATATATTTTATTTTCTCTTTCATGTGTATGGAATTTACTTATAAGTAGAATAATAAATGTCTTAAAACGTACATATTTCATCCATGTTTATATCACGTTTCAAAATGGCACACAACACATGTACACATTTATTATTACTACAGTTTGTCAACTCGGTGATGGTAATGGCAGCTAAAATATGATTACATTTTCCCACAGAGGCAGTAATAACAACACAAAAACAACACAATATTACTCAATCAAAGCTCTCTTAATTCATACAATCATGCTTCAAGGCTCTCTTTTCAGAAACGGTGATAAAAGTCTTTAAGAAATACCTAACCTTTAACAAATCAGTTGTGTCATAACTAGTTCCAATGGCGAGAAAATAATGACTGATCTCAGAGTGCAAGTCTAAAAATCCAAACCATCCCAAACAAAGAATGCTGGTGTCATATGTTGCATTATGTGACAATGTCATCAGGTTGCTCTTGTGATATCGAAATTCTGCTGCGGGTACTGAATCCATTGCAAATGTTCCCGTTGATGGAGGAGAAGAATCTACCTGTATTAGCGAGTGAGTAAAGTTGTATTTGTACTATATTCACTGATACTTGTGTGTACCCTCAACATATTCTAATAAATTTAACTTAATGAAGTAGAAGTAACCAAGGAACAGTCACATTATATGTGTAAGGTAAAATTCCTGGCTACTATAATATTCATTATCTAACATCCGTTATATAATAGTCATTAAGGGCTAAATCATAAACTATTCCTATGTTGATATTGATATTTGACAGTTTAGCTGAATAAATAACGATCGACTGAGATGATTTGTGACTGTTATTATAAAACGATGCATGATGAAATGTCAAATTTCCCAGAATAGTTTGCAAAATATAATATCAGTTACAGGCATGTCACAGAAATAGCATTGACCCTATTGTTTTTATTGAACTTTTTGACAGTTGAGCTAGAGGGTATCGTTGACACTTTAACTTCATTTTTTTTTTTATTCAAGTACATTTCAATATGTTTTAACATATAAGTATTAGCATTAACATTAACATAATTACTGAAATTGTCATAAGTTTCCACAATTGTCGTCGTATTCCAGATACAAAATATTGAATAAGAAAAATGTGACTTTTTGAGAAGATTTAGAAACGTTTGAAAATTCTTACCAAAAATTCCTCAGTGTTGCTTAATGAACAAACATCAGCACCATTGCAAGCGACAATCTGGACCGTGTATCCGCTACCATCATGCAGTGATAGATTTGTGAGTACATAATTGGTATCGCTAGGTTCAAGCTGTAATTCAAATTGCGGGAAAAGGTACTTTAAAACAAAAGAATCAAAGGAATTGGATATCCTGAATTTATAAAATCGAAATCATTTCTGTAGAGTGATCGGTATTATAAATGTTATGTGCTCCCTTCTTGGTTGAGCCCTTTACCATTTCGATGGTTTCAACTCTATATACTTGGATTAAATATACATACATATTTATTGTTTTGATTACATATTATACTGAGCATGGTAGCTCGAAAAGAAAATTAGAGCTCTAAAGAACTCTGAACACAGCTGCTGTGATCTGAAATGAAACAAATTTAAACAATATGCTCGGGATGTCCTAAAGTACGTCAATATAAAATTCCAAGCCAATCGTAGCATTTTGAGAATTTGACCTTTGACCCCTTTTGACCCCTTAAGACTCCCTTTATGACCTCTAATAATTTTAAAAATGTGTTTATGTTGCTCAGGATGTCCTGAAGTACATCCATATCAAAGTTCAAGCCAATTTCAGCATTTTGAAAGTTTGACCTTTGACCCCTTGTGGCCTCCTTAAGACCCCCTAAATGACCTCTGATAACTGTTAAAATGTGTTTATGTTGCTTAGGATGTTCTAAAGTATATCCATATCAAATTCCAAGCCAATTGGAGCATTTTTAGAATTTGACCTTTGACCCCTTAAGACTCCTTTAATGACCTCTAATAATTTTAAAAATGTGTTTATGTTTGATATTTTTTATAAATACAGACTCTGTGCGCTGACTAAAGACAATTCATATGCACAAACCACGTCGCAATTGCTTGTTTCCTGTTTCAGTTGATACTTTTAAAAACAAAATCATACTTTTGACCTCTATGATCCCTGCGTGACCTTTTGAACTCTCAAGGTCACGTGACATTATTTCTTTTGACTAACTGTTATTGTGGCCAAGTTTGATGGCAATAGCTCAATGCGTCTCCAAGTTATAGCTAACTAGTGTTGACAGAAAGAAAGAAAGAAAGAAAGAAAGAAGCAGCAGCTGTGTAGCAACATTCAAGTACATCTAGCTGGCGATGCATATGATAACTTCACGTATACCATATCTTCTGTTAAGAAAGGTACTTCAATTGAACGTAACCTCATATTAAGTTTTCATGACGTTTTTGTATTGCATAAGACCATATCACAAAAGGTAAATCATTGATGTTGATATACAAACACGCTCTCCCTGTATCTCTCTCTTTTTTATGATGATATTATATACTTTCGGCTACCACATTAACCCCTGTATAATGGGGGCGGGGGTTCCCTGATGCACAAAAATTCAGAAAACATTAATTATTTTGATGATTAAAATTATAGGGGATACCTAATAAACATTTTTTGTTCAAGTCGCCATTTGGAAAATTATCTGCATGCTGTGATGCTTAAACTCATATCTTCGTTACTTACAATTAAAAAGAAATCGGATACAAAACGATATTTTGCATTTGTATTGCAAAAAAATGGTTCATGTCTATTTGGTTGAGAAATTGTCAAAATGTTCATCACTATTGATGTATCCAATTTAACGGGCAATTCATCATCTTATTATAAGCGAATAAGATATGTTAGTGATGTTGTGATGTTGTAGCAAAACAAATTAGAGTTTGAAAATGATATACATTAAAATTTAACAGTAAACATAGAAAAATGTAAATTGTTTTTATAAAATCTTAAATGTTATCATAAAATAAAAATCAAAAAGTCTATTCCGGTTTTTTTGGAAATAGTTCAGTTCTTAAGATTTTAAAAAAGCAATTTAAATTTTAGAATTGTTAGAAATATTTTATCGTATCTGGCTAGGTCAATGATAACATGATTAAGCCACATTTAATAAGTAGCAGTAGCTCAAACTTTTGAGTTTTTCTGCCAGAAACAGAAACAAAATGGCTACCTCAACTGAATTAACTGTAAGGTCACCTCCATAATGTGTATTAATATAGAGATGCTGACGTTTGATACCGCTTTCACTGTCATTGAATTCCCATGATATATCCACGACATCTCGCACTATCTGAAATGTTTTTAAAATGAGAGAAGCTGATAATAACGTCATTTTAATGGCTTGAGATGGTATTTTTTTTCCTGTTAAGATCTCAGGATGAAACTGATATGAACAATTCGAAGTACACGGAGCACACACGTATAATTATAACAGTGATTGCCCAGATAACTAGTTGATATTGTGGTACAAAAACTATTCCTCAAATCATTTTTTTTTTAATTATGCAACATTATGTGACGTGATCCTTTTGTGTAAAAGAAAATCAAAGTATCCATTTATATTTGGGTAGAGAGTCTTTTCATTAGTGTACTTTTGTTGACTTTTGTTGGCGTCGATAACCGATCGAGAGATGACAATCTATGAAAAGTGAATTAAAAACTATATTAACATTGATACTGTTAACACTTATTTTTTTTTAACTTTTCGGCACGTATGCCCATTTGTTTTTAATAAAGCTAAAACATAGAACATAGTAAAATCTAAATTGCTTTTATAAAATCTTGAAAACTGAATTTTGTCCAGAAAAAGTTTCAAAAATTCTGTTCGGGAATACAATTGTCTACCTTTGTCCGGTCAATGGTAGACAATTGTCTACCTTAATGAACTATTTTCTGGAAAAAGTTCAGTTTCTAAGATTTTATAAAAGCAATTTAGATTTTATAGTGTTATAACTGGAAAATGCTATAGTTAAATAATTTGCACTGTTTAAAGACACATTGGTATTAATAAATACCTGATAATCGTTGAATTTATATCCTACATCCTTATTCCTGGTTATATGTTGTACAAGTACAGGGCCTGTGTTATCAACAACGTATCCGTTTGATGTTTGCTCCACCCACAATCCAGCTTGATTGATAGCTCGAACAGTAACGAAGACTGTAGCATTATGTGGTAATGGGTCATTAAGAATGACCATTGCAAACTCCGAAGAATGTACAGGTGTAGATGGTACGATGTTGTTTGCGTATGGTGTCGTCCCTACTCGCCATTCATAGCGTGATAGTTTAGATTCGGGATCATGAAATCCCCACCACTTTGCATGAACAATATTTCTGAAAACAAAAGTACAATTACACCCGACATCCAGTTAATTATAAGAACGATTTAGTTTATTTTGTTATCGTTTTTTGCTTGCATTGTAGACCCTTTATGGTAGAGGCCTATATTTTGATCTTTCGAGGTCCTAAAAATCTATTTTTCTACTTTTTCGGCACCTTGATTTAAATATGCAAAAAACTAAGGCGCACCGGCCAAAGTATTTTGCACTGATTATGTAATGACAAACCTGATTGCCGTAAACTGCATATCCTCCTCGTAACTTCCATCATGTACTTTGCCAATAGCTGGCGGTGAGGTATCAACAGCAATGCCATCAGAGGTTGTGGATGTACATAAACCAGCAGCATTGCAAGCAGTGATAGTTACGTAATATACGAATCCTTGAATAATGTCATTTTGTTTTGTACATGCATCTGGAAAGAATGCATTGTTTTCAAAGATAAGAACTCTGGCAGGATGATCGTATGATTGTCAAATTGACAAAACGATTTTAAACTTACATATTTACTTAAATGTAAGTGATACTCAAATTGTTAGTGATAATCGAAAATATATTAGCAAATAGCTCTGCCAACCGGTGTAATGGATTAGACGGTAAATTACCCATTCAAATTTGCTTTGCAATTTGGAAACTGAAAGACAAAGGGTATGATGACTTTTCTTATCTTTTGAATTATTTGATCCATTTTTGACATATAAATTGTAATTTTTATCACATTAACAATTTTGCTGCCTTGCTCCATTTGTGTCATAAAAAAAAGAGTAAGTGGATGGTGGCAAACTATCCCTTTATATTAAAGTAGCCTTTTTGTTATTTTCTTATAAAATTGACATAAACACTTGATATTTGTCCTAAAATTGGCTTCATTTGACTCGGGACAGTAAAAGTATTAAAATATCGTCCCGATATTGTGATATTTGTCCCGCCAACGTCCCGCGTTTTCGAGCCGGGGGAGGGGGTGGCAAGTGTACCCTCTGCCCCATAGCCCTGCATCAGGGAGAGCTGCTAAGAGCTTGAATTGAAATCTGTCCGTGAAGCTTTACAGAATATCGCAGACGTGGATTCATCTGGTGAAACGGCTCTCCGACGACTCCTAGTGACTCAGAGGGAGGACAGCTGCATTAAGTGCAAGAAAGTGCAAGTATGATACAATACTTACCAAAATGATGAAATACTTTTAGCTCGAAACTCTGGAATTAAATAGGCTAGGTCAATGAGTATTTAAGAAGTATATCGTCGTCAATATCACATAATGTGTGCAGTGGGGTAGCCAGGTTTACGAGATGAACCGACACAATTTTTGACCATTCAAGTAGAGCGAAAGAACGAATTGAGTGGAGCGAATAACAGGTGAGGTCCAGGGGCCTGTGTGACCTCAATTGCAATTGTTATAATTAACAGTATAAGTTGTCCATTGCTTTTCAGGTCGAAAATACCAAATAAGATCCAATTTACGGTCATAAAAACATTATGTACAATTTAAATTAAATGATAGTATTAATTATAACGATTGTTTAGCTATTGAAATCGCACAAGGCAGTTATTGCAAATACGCCAGTATGTGATATTGCCGATTATATAATTGACACGTAATTTACCATTATTAAGACCTAGATATTGTTCTGCAAGCACATCATTGCATCCCTTGCAGGAACCAATTTTCCAAGCATAACCAACCAACGAGGTGTGCGGATCATGAAATCCTTCCCATGAAGCACACAATGATGTCATATCCGTTACCCAGTCATAGTCTCTGTTTCGTGTCGCATTATTTATAACTACTGAATCGTAAACGTGTCCTTCTGTTGGTGGAGAAGTGTCAACCCGGAACGCACCGAAAGATCTTGAAGTTGTCAGCCCTGCAGCGTTGATAGCCTGGCAGATATGAAATGTTAAAAAATTTTCCCGTTAAAAAAGGAACGTGTGATATAGTATGTACCGCGTAATGATGTTTTATGTAAGAATTCATCAGCATGATAAATCACAAAATCACACCAATGCCCACACATAACCCTCGTCTAACCAAGCCTTTTTTTGTAATACGACTAACCAAGGGGTTGGGGGTTGTTGCAACCCCCAACCTAAATTAGAACTTGGTTTTACTATCAATAGACACCATCGATACCAAGATCACACAAATCGGTTACGTTATGATGACGTCATAAACGTCTTTCAGGTCGAAAAATCTGAATTTTGGCAAAATGGCCAACAAATTCAAAATTTTGCTATAAAGATTCTAAATAACGGAATTCCATAGGTTTTTTTGCAAATAAAGAAGGGAAATGCTAATTATATTATGCCCTAGAGATTTTTAAGCTCATAGCATTCATATATATTTTTCAAAATGGCGACTTAAAATTTTCCAGGGTTGCACCACCCCCCTACACCTCAACTTTGATGGTCTATCTTAATCCCACCTTAGGTTGTGGCTCATTCTTCGATAAAGAGTGCAATTTTGGTTAGAGAAATGTTGAAATTTCGACTACTAATAACTCATTGAAAATCATACTAAATCATACTAAATCATAAACTCTTATGGTTTCTGTATTCCCTATGCTTAAATTACGTATTTGTCGCTACGTACATGTTGATACCTTTTCTTTAATATTCATTTTTGAGAAAATTTGTTTTCTTACAAATTTGATTTTTACACTAAACTATGAACTCTACACATACTACACTGTGGTGAAGTATTTTCGCTCATAGTGTACCGCGTTTTG
>JXSR01S062112.1:86485-106887 GCA_000969725.1 Ophiothrix spiculata | reverse complement strand
CTCAACCGGCGGATGTTTGCCGGTTATGGGTGGTTGGCTATTGTTAATTCCGGTTGAACTTTCAAGAACCGGCTATATCATTCTACTTTTTGGAATAATCCTGATAGGGGGCACTCAACTCAACTTTAAGTTACCCTGCTTTTTTCACTCTCTCTCTCTCATCGAAAAAACCCTTATTTATTCCAACTGTCACTTAATGACCCCTATTTTTTAAATTTCTTGTAACTAAAACTACCATTGTCACTTAAAGACCAATAAGTTTCTTTGTTTGATGTAATTTTTGGAAATGTGTACTAAATTCGTCGAAAAATTTTGCCATTTTGACCCTGAAAAGACCCGGGTTTTGTTTTATAAATTTCGTCTAAAGACACCTCATTTTTTCAAAATATGTCACGAGGTGCTCGTGGTACCGTACGTCACTGTCATATTCAAGTACCCTAGGGGATATATCAGGGATGCTATGACTCAATATTGGTGTCAAAATAAATACTAAATTTGCATCTGAAAGGGGAAGGTATTTTTAAGGACTTGTTGTACTATATAATACTTAAGATAATATCACCTTCTTCTGTAGCAACATACCTGCAGTTATGTGGCGCATCCAAGACTAAAATGTATTCGAATGAATAACCAACAAACCACGTGTTATTATCGTTATCTCTTACGAGTCCTTCTTTGATCATCGATCTATGTACGTGTACATGTGATAATACTGGTGGTGTGGGGTCAATTGTAACCCCGTCAGAACATACAGTGTCGGAAGGCTCTAATGCGTTGTTATAAGCGACAACTGTTGCATAATATGTTCCTGGGGATGGAGCACTCCACATAACTTGTGTCATTGTCGTCCTGGTCATCTACGAATAGACAGAATATCAATATATACAATTCGTCATTTGGAAACAACTAGCCTTTTCTATTAAAATCTCAATTTTGAAGGTAAATGGACTGGCACGGTTTGAAAACAAGTTCTTTAATTATACGTAGCAAAGTGACGCAAAGACACTTACATTTGGGGGAATATTTTGTCCATGGCAGTTTGTTGAAATTATATATTCGTAAAACCCGATTGCACTCTCCGGGTCGAAAAATCCATCCCAAAATGCATTTAAATTCAGATCATCTTGATAATCAATATCCCTGCCTCCCGGAATTCCGTCATGTACAACACCAGCAACGGGTGGAGAAACGTCAATTGTAATCTAAGAAAGAGGGTACATGCAATGTTAACTTATAGTTTAATAAATGCGCATTTCATGTCGCGAATGAAATGAGTCAAAATCAATGAACGCGCGTTCAATTTTGATGCATCCAATTCAAGAAGCCAGTAGGGGTCGAATGCATTGGACACTTCACCGCAAGTGCATTAATTTTGGCTCATTTTATGAGCAAATTGAAATGCAAATTTATTAAGCTAATTCATACGAGACAGACAAAATAATATTGTATCTTTGTGAAATACAGGTCTTCATATGACCATCAAAGTCCATATCTTCACTAAACATCACCCGGCAAAAACAATGAAACGTTCATAAGGACTAAACGCCCGCCACGCAAACCAGAACGCAACAAGCGCAGTGCATTGTAAAGTTCCCCGCACTCCGCGTACTTTATATTATTACGTTCTGATTGGTTAGGTGACACGCGAAGTGTATGAAATAAAAATAAACAGTATGTTCCATATTTAGTCAATAAAATCTTTACATTATCTATTTTTAGGTCATTGTTTAAATTAGAAGGTGTTTGGTTCGAGCCGAAGTACTTTTCTCCCGAAGAAAAGTACCAAGGTACAAAACAAACACCGATGAATTTAAACATTGACAGAATTTAAAAAAATGGTGCAAAGTTAGTTTCGTCATTGATAACCTTAATACTAATTTTGATTATTTTTTTGATAACGAACTCCTTATTATCATTATAATGTGCGTATTGTTGCGTTTAAAATATAGATGCTCTTATCACGAACACTGTATACACGCAGATTATTATCATAAGTCATTCAGCGTGTTTCTACTAAGGGTTAGTTGATGGGTGATATGGTTGGTGGTGACAACAATACAAGTTAAGAGCAAGAAGAAACAATTCGGTTGACGGTTAATCATCACACACCTACTTTGGTGGTTGATGGTGAGACCAAATTTTCGCGTTACATTTATTTTCACGCAATTTCACTAGAACAGTAAAAATGTACGGCGAAAAAAAATGTGTATGTAACGTGACTATTGAAATACCAATGTTCGGAACAATAACGAATCCTCAAAACGAGCCAAATTTATAAGCATGGAAATATTAATCATTTCTTGCCGTAAAACAGGTCGGTTGATGGACAACCTACCAATTTGATGGGGAACAAAATACGGTTGATCATGGTTAACCCTAACACTTTTGACCACTTCTTCGTTTAAAAATTATCTCCTCAGAAATTTGCTTCCCCCCTGGATTCGAACCCGGGACCCCCGCTTCCCGGTCCAAGTATCACTATGTCAAGCTACCGAGTAGGCGCTGCCATGGCAGCGATTTCGTGACCATAGATGACTCGGGTCTATGACGTATTTGGAATTTCTTAACTTTGTGGAATGGGATATTGTGAGATTCAGTGGGGTTAGGGTTAATGGTTAATAATGGGTGACGAGTATAAACACGCTTACCTTATATACCTAATAATAACAGCGCAGTTGTTGTGTAGACAAAAGCGTATTAGATTGGATCGCGCTATTACGCAAATTTTATATATTGCTGAAATCTCATCGCTATCGAATTGAGGGGATAAGTGCAGCTAAAATTATATTTTAAACTAAACAATGCTAGAGATTTCAACTTTGGGGTATTTGGCAACCAAAATATAAAAAAATAGCAAAAAAAAAAACAAATTGCCAATAATTTGCATATACAATTACAGCCATCTTGTATTTTTCGGTGTTGGATTTTAAAGTAGCATAGGACTGTGTACTGGGGATTTTATTTTTAAATGGAGAAGAAGAACAAAACTAAATAAATTATATGAACTTAGAATTTTTCTTATTACTTTATAAATAAATAAATAAATAAGAAAACAATAAATAATTAGATAAATAAATAATAAACAAATCAATCAATCAATGAATACAAAGATAAACAAACAAATATATAAAAAAGAAAGAAAGAAATACATAAATAAATAAATAAATTTATTAAATAATTAATAAACATGATAAATAAAATAGATAAAAATAATATCATCAAAAATGTAATTCCATTTTAACTGATTATGACAACATATTGCAGTCAGTTAGTAATGTCCTTGGACAGTACATTTAATGTGAATAAGAGTATTAGAATATATATGATAATTTGTTATATTATGAGTAGTCCGAGTAACTTTTGAAAAAAAAAAATTATACGTTTACCTCAACTGTACTATTGGCACTCAATAAAGCGTTGTTAGTTACTAAAACATTGATGGCATAGTCAAAATTATGTCTTGATATATGGAAGTCTGGTATGATTTCAAAAACAGTTTCGTAACAATCTCCATTTGGTGAACATACGCATGTTGATGGTAGGCAATCGTGTGTCTGTAAAGAACAAGAAGATATATCATTGTTGTCAAAGTTTGTAACTACATTATATGGAAAGTCATATATATTTATCATCAGTGTGTCATATTGCAGTTTGCCTTTGAAATATTTTGACAATAAGTGATATTTTTGTTGAAAACTTTACAGGAAAATAAACCGAAACTATATACAGCACTTGAAACCAATATCATATATCTCCTTATACCGAGGAGAAAATATGCATCATTTATTACCCCACTGTTGCCCATTATGTTTGAATTAAATGGGGTTGTTTTTCTCACTTTTTATGCAAATGTCGTTTTATTAGGAAACTTATACTGCTTTTGGTCAGATTTGAAAGGTAATTTAGTTGAATGGGAAATATAACTACTGATGTGCTAAATTTTCTCATGTACTGATAGGGGCTTGCTCTAACTCTGCTAGGACCTTGATATCCTCTTCAGAACGTCATCTGAATGTACCATCTGCAAACACAAAAATTACATACTACGGTGACATGTCTTTTGCTCACGCTGCTGCAACGTTGCGGAATAACCTTCCACATGATATCCTGGACGCTTCATCTCTCAATAACTTCAAAACTAGGTTGAAAACTTTATTTTCTTATTAAACATTTTCAGTCAGCGATTTGAAATTGCTCCTCACTATCGGGTTAATGTTTTATATTGTTCTATCACTTTATTTGACAATATTGTGTATTTTCCACAGGAAGAAGTTCTGGAACCTGTCCCTATTTCCCTGAGCTTGTTTGCTGCATATATTTTTCATCAGTTGCCAAATTTTACCATGATGGTTTTGTGCTTTTACTTTGTAAATAATCTGTCAGGTGATATTCTGGAACCTCTCTCTTTTTTGGTTTTGTTCTGGACACAACTTTTTACTCTAAAATGAAATTTCTCATTTTAAATGCAATACTTTTAATTACTGAAATTTATGGACCACTGTGATTTACTTTATTGTTTTAATCGTTGTTTCATAGACTGTTGCTGAACTGAATTTATAATGTAATGTATCTTATCTTTTATGAATATTTTAATCTAATTTTGGTGTTTCATTAATTGAAATTGATCTGTGTGTTATATGGTTTTTGTTTCCGTCGTTCTCGGTCATGTTCACCGGGTGTGCGAGTCCACAGATCAGTTTCATAATTAAAATATGAGGGGTGGTCTGGCAAAATGAGAGGCAAAGTCGCAAATTTCAAAATGGAGTTGATGACATATTTGAATTCTCTCTAATCTCACTTTTTGAATGATATAATATGTCACACTTTCCTTCTCCATTCTTCATTCAAAGATCGAAATCCAAAGCAGTTCACTGAATATATTGCAATAAAAAGTCGTTGTGAATCGATTGCAAAGATACTGATTACTACAGTGTATAATAGCAACATGCAATCAAATAACCGTGAATAATTGCTCTTCCTGGTAAATTTCACCTTCAAATCTAGGTATAGATAGACACTTATGTATTAAGATGTTTTATATAAAAACACGAAATTTGACTTTTTCATCCTATTTTTACTTTAGATGCCATTAATTCAAAATGAAGATTTGCGAGTTTCCTCTCATTTTGCCAGAGCAGCCCACACATTATGTTTGTAAAGCGCCCAGAGACTTTTGTGTTGGGCACTGACAAGTGTGTTATTATCATGATTATTATTATTATTATTAGCTGAAATTGGTTTAAAAAACGTGATTTTGAGGTCAAGTTTAAGTTGACAGCAATTTGGGTCAAGTTCTCTTAAATACTTTAGCTGATTGGTCATATGGGATGTTTATCTAATAGTGTGATAAACAGTTTTTTAAATGTCTGGGTAAAAGTTTGGGAGGAAACGTGCCGAAGATGAGAGATCACTTTGATATGATCGATTTGAATGATTATGGCAGTAACTGTTTTTTTTTTGTTTTTTTTTCTTTTACTCTCTTCTCAAGGGGTTGGGTTAGATGTGGTCCTTGGCCTACGTGAAAAAGAACATCAGATGATATCAAGGTTGCGCACATACTCGCAAGTGTTTTTAGGGTTACGCGTAAGGGTTTTGGGGATGCGCGCGTACGCGTTAGAATTATTTAGGTCGCGCAAGTGGTTGTAGGGTTGCGCATATGGTTGAATCCAAAAACAGTGTAAATATTGGTAACTTTGTTATTGTGTTTATTTTATCCACCTAAGAAAAAATAAAATTCTAAAAGCAATTTTACATGCCCTTTTAGGCCATGTTTAATGGGGAAAATATTTATTTTTGCCGAAAGTAGGTTGAAAATTTTTTGAAACAACATTAATTGTGAATTAAATACTGTTTTTCAAGTTCAATATGTATCAGGAAAATGTTTTCTTGGTTTTATTGATCCTGTGTAATGCTTTGGTTTTTAGGATAATTTTTTCTAGTGGCAAATTTAATTGTTACCTACGAATCCAAAATGCTTACATCTTAAAAATCAAAGGGAATAAATAGGATATATAGTGTATTATTTGCTGTATGCAAAGCCAGGTGAACACCGTTCTTAAATGTATTTGTTTTGTAGCGGTCTGATACTTCATAAGAGTACCAAAGAATGCGATGTGCTAACAAAATTGGCGTGGTCAAAAATAAAGGTTACCTACGAATACATTAATAAAGCAGTGCAATTTCAACAATGTTTATATTAGTAAATAATTTTGATGTAGATGAGTGGAGAAACAATTATTGTTACTATTATGAACGTCTCATAAGTAAGTTATGTCATTTTTGAAAAATCCTCACAAATCCTATGTATTCGTAGGTAATTTTCATGTACCAAATATTACCTACGAATACTTTTGGCAAAAAATTAGTATTGTGAAGCAAGAACATAAGTGACAATTCCCAAATTAATATGTAAAGTAAGCATGTTAGGTTCACTTTCAAGACAAATGACACTGGAAGTTGTGAACTCTCCTACACAACTGCTACTCCAAGCTGAATATGGCCTGTTGGTTGAAAATGAGTGTGGTATTGATTAGAGATCCCTTCTATAGCTGGTACTTCTATTAAAATAAACTTTTAGAAAGTATTTTAGAAAGTATTTTGTATTTTGATGTATCTATCATTGAATGTGTTTTATTTTAACCATCAAGAAACATTCCGGATTTTGAATAATAGTCTCACATTTTTTGGTATAAGTATACCCATATTTAGTGTATTCGTAGGTAACTCCAAAAAACACATGTACATTTCTGATTAAACTCATTGTTTCATGGTCTCTTTAAGACCCTGTTATAGAGAGCATTGCAACTTCAATCAAATAAATGCCTAAAATAGTATTCGATTGCCATGCATATCTAAAAAATCCTACAAAAAAAAAAACCTGCTGTGCCAATTTAGCATGTTTTGCAACTACATGTACGGTTTTCAATCATCAACATACATTTTCAAAACAACCTTCAGAAAATTAAATTGTACCTGATCTATCAATAAAGACGCTTCAAATGATAATTATATTTGACGTGGTAAAGAAAATAAAGATGTTACCTACGAATACTGCTATGTTACCTACGAATACAACATTCAACACATAAGTTATGTATTAATTTGACATTGTAATTGGACATTTATAGTCAGAATTGTTAAGTTTTAAAGCGAACTTCCAATTCACAGATATTCAATTTGTTAAATTATTTGCATTTAACCCTATTCTGTATCAAATGTCATTTTTACAAAATCCATTAAAAGTATGATTATAAATGAGAGGTTAGTCCAAAACTATCATCAATCAGAACAGGTGGTTGGAAATCTATTCAAAAAATAATATCAAAGTGTTCATTAAATGTATATTTTAAAATTCTCACTGCTTATCTAGAAATATGTATTCTTAAATCAACCTACGAATACTGATGTGTATGTCTCCTTCCAAAACTTAAAATCTTAATGTGTATGCTAAAATTCTTGCTTTTGTAGACAATAGATATCTAACTTTTCATAATAAATACAATGAATACATTTGCAAGCATTTGACTAACAAAAAAAAAGAAACTGCTAAAAATACAATTTTCAAACAAAGAATTTCGTAAAGCCAAACTACTTGAGTTTTAGAAGTGACAAGAAACATATTGAAGAAGGGTTTTTTCTAACAACAGGTGACCTACACCATGCGTAAATGCATAAATTTTTAGGGATTTGGGAATTTAGATTTTAAACCATTATGTTTTTAAAAGCATGGTATTGGTATTCGTAGGTAACATAGTGAATTTATCATCAACTTCATGCTGTCCCGCGATTATTTGGAGAGATTAGTGATGGCAAAATCTGTTCACTGAAAGTTTGATATGTTTACTTTAAACACGAAAAAAATCGATAAAATCTGATGCTTCTGAAATTTTGACGTCCAATGCCCTTCTGTGCACAATTCATTGGATTCGACCATATACGAGCAAGTGTTCTAATGGATGCGTGCATACGCAAAAGTGTTTATGGGTTGCGCGCGTTCGCATTAGTATTTCTTAGATTTCGCTAATGTTTTTAGGGTTGCGCACATACGCGGAAATATATTATTTTGTTGTGCGCGTACGCCATAAGTGCGTAAATTGTAGATATTTTTAGGTTTATTAAGTGTTTTTACAGTTTCACACGTACGCACACGTGTTTTTAGATGCGTACATATGCGTTAGTTGTCTTTAAGTGCGCACAATTTTATTTGGTACTAGTAGTTCGAATTTTCAAAGTCAAATGAGATGATATAAAAGTTCGTTTTTGCATATTTTAAAAACATAGTTTATTAACTCTTTTTCCACCTCTTTTTTCCTCTTTGATTTCACACCATTTATACAGGTATGTGCAGGACATTTTTAGAAGATTGTCGCACATGGAGCAGAATACGGTATATGGATGGGCTCTGGAAACGTCGTCTCACTTACTCGTTTAAGAACTCTGGACATTATTTTGGGTCGGAATGTGTCATTGACGGAACAGTGAAGACAAGTTTTGGCTTGAATTGTCAAAAAGTGTATACTAGGTTTTTTTGACATTTGATTTGGAAAATAGTAAGAAATTACTCCACCAGAGTGATTCGCCGAATATTGGCCTGATCCCATTTTTATTTTTGCCAATTCATACTTGGGAAAGTAGGGCGTTAATGGCATTACTACGTTCAGCGTTTCTAAACGTGAAAACTTTCCAGATAATACTATGCTGAAAACTTGACAATTTGTAGAAAACGTGTTGTATTTTTACTCCATAATGCACGTTTATTCATCTAAGAATACAAAATGTGAGAAAAAACAGCCTCAAAAATGACCATTTTATCACAGAAAATAATAGAAAAGGCATTTAGTATACACATATTGAATGCTTGAGATTGCAGTAGTACAAAAATATATCATTAGGTAAAATTTGGACTTTTCTATTGGAAATGGATCAGTCCAAATTTGACCGAAGCTTCTTTTAAAACAAATTCATTCACCATTGCATTTTGTAATAATTGATCTTTCTACTATCTAGATCAGTTTTATAGTAAACGACTTTTTATTTTTATTTTTAGATATCATTGTTTGTTTTGTATTTTGTTGTTTGTAATGCGCTAAAGGTTTCGTTGTAATGCGCTTAAAAAGCTGTATTATTATTATTATTATTATTGCTATTATTATTATTATTATTATTATTATTATTATTATTATTTGTTTTATATCTTGATATCACACGGGTTTGTTTCATGCCGTGCAAATATTGAATGCCTGAAAAGTACCAACAAGGTATCAGCAAGGTGATTGATTTTTTAAATCAAAGGATCAAACCAAGGACAAATATAGTCTTTATGAACCTTTAGTGTAACACATCTACCTGGGATAATGACATTGAAACGTCTAAAATTTATTTTAGCTTGGTTGGGGTCTCCTCTTTCTATTGACACAAAGAACAGGTAAATCATTCAGGTTTACGTAATTTTGACGCCACAAAATACTTTCAACAGACATTTACGATTTTTGGCAACACTGGCCATTAAAAAACTGTTATAAACGTTTTTCATGTCAAAACTTCATCAAATGTTTTGTAAATAGATACTGTATAAGTGGTATTTTTCGCGCTACATTTATTTTCGTGCTTTTCGCGCAAAATGAGATTAGCGCGAAAATAAATGTACCGCGAAAATTAATGTGGGTTTGTTGTTAATTGAATTCTATAGTCGGACAATGTTCATTTGCGCGAAAATAAAAACGCACGAAAAGGTCACAAATTGGCTGAGCGCGAAAATATTGGCGTTTACAGTAAAGGATTTGACATTTCTAACATGTCCTCTAGATCTGGCCATGCAAATATTTTTCAATGTCTTGAAATGTTTGGAGGTGGCAACCCCTACCTACGGTTTTTGGCGGCCTGCCATATTCCACCTTAGGTGGTATCACTGATTTATGTTAATCAAAATAAAATAAAAGGATGCTAAAGAAATGACGTAAATGCCCAGAGTCACGTTTTTATTCAATCGGCGACCAACCGGCATCCACCAACTGATGAGGGTTGATATAAGAGTAAATTGGAAGTAAATATAAATGTGATGTCCGAATTTCACTTACATCAATCTGCTTCACAGGCAGGGCTCTTTCCACTAGTATTGCAGCGTTAACTCTATCTACGACTTGATAGCGAAATGTGTTCAACCCACTGTGTACGTCAAATGCTTTGAAACGCATCCTTCGAATAATTGAACATCGGAAAAAGAAAGATGAAGAATTAAAAAAAAATGAAGAATTAAAAAAACAATAGACAACTTCTTAAGACTGATGCTCATGCTGTTCACTGAGGACAACAATTTTGTTAGGTTAGGAATCTTGAAGGTATATATAAGAGGCCTATATATTAGCATGTACATGTATTATGTGACAAGTGAATTAATTAGTTACAAACTTAATTTGTATTTTTCTGAAGTACAAGAGTGTCATTTTACAGGCCAGTCAGAGCATTTTGAAATTTGACATAAATGTATGTGATGGCACACCCCAAAAGGATGATTTTGCGACAGAAAACTTAAGAAACTGGTAAAAATAGGCAGCAAAAATATATAAAATAATTAACATTTTAAGCAGATTTTCGTTGTAAAATGTGATCGCCTTGATCAAAATAAAGGTGTCATTTGAAAGCGTAGAAAATGCTGTAACAGATGAAATGATACAATCAAAGTTGATATCATCTGCAAAGTCCCACTTCAGGGTGAGCCATCACATAATTATGTGTTTCCCTTATAGTGTGAAATAATTTTAACATACTTTTTATGTTAACCAAGACATTCTAAAGTACATTCCTGTCAATATTTGGACCAATTACAGTGAATTCAAAATCTGACCTTTTCCTTTTATATAATAAATTTTGATGACTCGGGTCAGATGCATTTAAAATTTGATCTGAGTGAGCATAATGAACAGCAACTACATGTACAAAAGATGCTATTCGACACTTCAAATCAAATCAAACTTTATTCCAATATCAAAAAAACACATATGCAATATTATAAAAAAAAAACATCAAAATGTTTAAAAATGATATTGAGGACATCATCAAAAGGCCAATAAGACCTGACGTGATGATACCCTACAAAACAAAGTAGGCCTAAACAATCAACAGCAAAAAACAAACAAACAAACAACATACACCAATACAAATGCTCCGATTAAGTACAATTATGTGATAGTGTCCATCATAATTTGACAATAGATATCTCTTTAAATTGTTTCTGAATTATTTTATGTTTTTGCATCTTTTTATGTCATTGTTCAAGGAGTTCCAAAAGTTTGGTCCACAGTTCCGAACAGCACGATCAGAAAATAGTTTCATAATTTTGTTGATACTATAATCCTGAGCATATCTTGTATTGTGGTTGTGGGTCTGTACATATTGGATAAAATAATCTGAGAAAATAGTAGGAAGTTGCTTTGTATGATGTTTGTACATGAAAGGTTAAGTTTGAACATGTCATGTACATTCAGAACATTATATTTCTTAAATAATGGCCCCCGTATGGCTTCTATAATGACTATTGGATATTGTTCTTATAGCACATTTTTGTAGTCTTAATATTTTACCCAAGTATGTTTCGTACGTATTTCCCCAAACAATAACCCCATAATTTATACATGGCAAAATTAATGTACAGTATAAGGAGTACAATATGTTTTCAGGTAAGTAATACTTAAGTTGAGTAAGCGTACCAGTATTTCTTGAAATAGTTTTCGATATTGCATCTACATGATTTTTCCATGTCAAATTTTCATCAATTATCACACCAAAAAATTGTGTAGATTTTACTTTTTGCAACGAGACACAGTCAAGCTCAATATTGAGATTCTTTTTATTCGTAAGATTGAAACGATTATTTTGAGAATCATGTGAAATTATTTGATTTACGTCAATATATTTTGCCGTACTATATTGTGTACCGAGCACCATGTAATTGGTTTTGCTTGCATTTACAGAAAGTTCATTTAGCCTTTAATAAATATCTTTAAGTGAACTTTGACAAGCTTATGCAACAAAGTCATGTCTTCGATTTTGTCAAGTCAAGGAGAAATATTCTCATTTTTCTTGGTTGGGAGGAGTTAATTTTATGTTTAAGATTATGTTTTCATCAGATTCTGTTGAAAAGTCTGGATTGTTAATGTTGAAAGAAAACACAAAAAAATGATGTTCAATAAAGATTTAGGGAATGTGGATTTCTAAACGCAAATTTAGGATTACTACATGTAGTATTTGTATACCTGTATTTCTATTGGGTCACGTTTTGAAGAAAATATAACAAAAATTATATTTTTAATCTTTCTTTTAAAAAATCACAACAATAGATTGTTGTAGTAATAAACATAATTAATTCGACGGGGTTCACGCGTCAGCCTCACTGTTTATATTTTTTTAATATCATATTTTTTACCGATTAGGAATAACAACTCAGTAGTAACCATCCCGGAAGTAGTATTCTCCACGAAATTTCTAACGGTGTGACACGCCAGTGGCGGCAGGACGATCAGCCGTTTGGGGGGGGGGGTGGATCGGCTACAATTACAATACGGTACCAGTAATAGTTGCCGCGACCATCCTCCTCTGAAAAAATTGTTCATGCAAGTACAATACCGGTACATGCATCAAACCATGCAACATCGGAAGAAAGTGTAAAAATGTAAAAATAACCCTTTCTTTTTCATGTCTAGAGAAAACATTGCATTTTTTATATTTTATAATCTGAAATTAAAAATAACATGATGAAGTAAAAAAGTAAAGTTCTGTTTTTGAAACATGGTATTTAGGCGTACTCTCCCTTTAAGCAGTCTTTTTCATATTGAACGACATCGTTCTCCTTCTTTTTCAGATTATATGAATTTGTTTTCTGTTCCATTCATTTAT
The DNA here is from genome assembly GCA_000969725.1 of Ophiothrix spiculata. Taxonomy (NCBI): domain Eukaryota; kingdom Metazoa; phylum Echinodermata; class Ophiuroidea; order Amphilepidida; family Ophiotrichidae; genus Ophiothrix; species Ophiothrix spiculata. The sequence continues at coordinate 93,996 of JXSR01S062112.1, read as the reverse complement.
TTTTTAAGAACGGTTATACAATCATGCACTCCACTTTGGTAATGATTGTCACAACGTACATAACATTTCAAATAATAATAAATGACAAATCAACATCAACATTGAAGTCAATAATGTGCTTACAAGCAAAAGTTGGACACTCAAGGAAGCATCATTGTACATGCCTTATTCGTTTACACATTTTCATACACTTTTAAGGTTTTTTTGTAAAACAAAGAAATAAACACCACAGACACTTTTAAAAGGGTGACAAGCATCGAAATGCGTGTAGGCAAACTTTTCTCTGGAAAATGTGTGGGTTTTTTTCTAATCCACAAGGGACAAAAATCGTAGAGACCCCTTATATCACCACCTTATGTCTTAACAGAAATTGTGAAAGTTCTGTTTTGATCATAATGTGCACATACTTATAGTATTTTTAAAATAAAACAATACATAGAGCCAGATTATTACAGAAACAAAAGTCTTGATCCTGAAAATCATACTTGAACCCAGTTGTCAATGCTAGGTTTCTTAGTTATTGTTACATGAAAATTTGCAGGTGAAAATATTTTAGTCTGTATCTGTAAAAGTAGATAAATTCCATGTTTTTTGTTCAGGCTATATATTATATTCAGTACGGTATTTCAATATTACTAGACCAAACTACTTGTGTATTTATGTACATCACACCTCATGAATCAGCAGAATCAGTGACAAAAATAAACAAAAGCAGTGGCGAAGCAAGCATGGGGCAAGTGGGGACAGACTGCCCCCTGACAGAAAATCGAGCGGGAAATCTGGACAGCAACCGGGACAAATCGGGAAGGACAAGAACAATGAGAGAACATTGTGTCAAGAGATATGCAGAAACCGATTAAAAATGTCTTTTTTTCTTTCTTTTTTGTTTTGCTTGTCAGTTTTTAAAATCGACTTGAATTTATTTTGGATTTACGAAAATGGATTTGTTTCTGGGGAAAAAATCGGAAGTTATGTGCAAACGCCGGTGGAAATTCGAAAAAAAAAATCGGGGCGAAATGTCTCCCCCCCCCCCTTACCAAAAAGTCTAGCTACGCCACTAGGCACAACGAAGTTAAAGGGACTAGCCTATGTAATTAAAAATTAAGAAAAATGAGAGAGAATCAATTTGATATATAACATTATATGGTGATGGTGTTTTCTAAATCGTAAATTTGTACTTCAGAGAGATTTATCAGATAGAAGATCATACAAAACTTCTGGAGATAATTAAATACATATCAAAAGAGAAGCAGTTTCATCAAAAGTAATTTGTTTAACTATCACAAGTGCAGAAACAAGATCTTCTTAAGATTTGAAACTAAAAACACTGTTTTCACACAAAAATTAAAGTTGGTGAAGAATTGCAATATTCTCCAATATTCCTAAAAATCATGGAACACTACTGGTAGGTTATATTACTCTAATCATGTTCTATTAATTAGGTAAAAAAATATGGTGGGAAGAATCTATGCTAGTCCCTTTAATGAATATATGCAAACTATACTGGTCTTTGTACTTCTTTTTGAGTCCTTACAAGAAGGTCAAGTAAATACAAGGTATTTTTCGGTAATATGTTGGCCTAATTAGTAAGTATAAAGATAAAAATTGCATACCCTTTGTCTCTTTGTGTATCTCGTGAATTAGCTCAAATAAATGCAGAATGGCCTTATACAGCGTGGTGTACGAAAGGCAGAAAAATCAATCTTAATACAACCGAATTTAAAATACATAAAAAATACAGGCCTCTTCTTGAAGGTACTTGATCAGCTTAAGTTTGATCAAAGAATGTTACATTTAAACTTGATGAAAACCTTCAGAAATGGCAACAATATACACTTCTTGAATCTGACCCAAATCCAAAACCAAACTTAAATTTAAACGGAATACCAAAAGATGCAAAAGATATGAGTTTGTTCGCTAATTTACTTCGTTATGGTGTCTAGATCCTGTCCGCTGAATTTCTGACTATATATTTTGTTCATGTGTATCGATAGTACATGATTATACTAACATATCCTACCAGTAGTTTCCACTGAATTTGTGTAACAAAGGAGAAAAATGAAATCATTTAACAGCTGTATTTTTGGTCGCCGGCGACAAAAAATGTTGAAAAAGATCTTGTTCCTACACCTGTGATGGGTAAACAAAATTATTTTTGATAAAATGTTTTCTCTTTTGATACGTATTAACTTACCTCCAAGAGCTTCATTTAATCCTTTTATCTGGTAAATCCAGACTGAGGTACAAATTTAGGATTTAGAAAACACTGGATAGTCACACCGCCATCACATGTAGATATATTGCAAATCAATTTGCTGTCATTTTGAGCCATTTCTGTGTACATTATTTGTACATTTTTGGATTTTACTACTCTTTTTTAGCTTCATTTAAAGCATTTCCATAAGTTTTTAATTCTAAGTGGAATCCAGGCTAGTCCCTATAACTCACTACATAAAACTAACTGAGGTTAATTGACATTGTACCTATATAACAAGCATAACTGAAAATGTTTTTTTTTTCTCATTGAAATCAATTCAATTCAATTCAATTCAATTCAATTTTATTTCCATGTTTCTTATAACACAATAGTACAATTTTCTCAAGGTACATTATGATTTTATACAAGATTTTACAAGATGCATTTGAAAATACTTTCAAGTACTGGAAATACAATAATGGTAGATTCTACAATTGATCAATAAAGTTATAAAAAGAGGATTATGACATGATTACAGATTAGAATCAATGGATAGAATATAGGTCTAAAAATAGGAAACATGGCGGAGAGACCAATAAACTCGGGGAGTTTTTAACAGGCCCCACCTTGAAAAATGATGACAAGGATATAATTTTGACATGTTACGACACTGGAGGACAAAACAAGACGGAGACAGGACAAAAACAGGACGGGGACAAGACAAGGACACAACAAAACAGAACAGATTCATATTGCAATAGAAAACAAGAACCAAGGGAGTTCGTAGTACAATGGCCGATCAATCAAAGGTGCAAGCAATTACACAATTTTGAGAGCATTGAATATACGAAAACTTGCAAATGGATTGAAAATAAATGTATATCAGTGTATGGGAGGAACATTGTGATTTCGATTAAATATTACTATAGAGATTTACTTTTTACTAATTAATTGGGAGGCAGAAAGGTCATTAAACATGTTAATTAGTTAGACTAACTTTTGAGAAGCTCTAATTTTACACGAGTTTTCAGTGAATATAATTTATTTGTGTTTGTAATATTACTAGTGAGGGAATTCCATAATTTTGGGCCGGAATAGTTGATTGAATATTTTACAAGGTCAGATGAGGGTATAGCTGATATGTACTTGTTTGCGTGTCTGGTGTTGTAGTTGTGAACGTCTTTATGTTTAGAAATCAAGAAAAGTATACTATGAAATGAGATAATTTATTTACCAAACATCTCTCAAATTGCTTTTACTATTATCATTAGGCCTATTACTTTTTAGTAAAGTTATTTACCAACATATTTGATGTACATCTCGACTCAAAACCCTTATGTGTGGAAAACCAAGACAAGAACACATTGAAAGTTGAATATTCGGTCACAACATATCGATAATGGATTTACATCATAGGTTAACCGCAAGGTTAATCGGGAGCAACACTTAATGCCTTCTGACAGCTAACTGTGCTATTTATAAAAGACTAAGACTCCGTTTCAAAAACTACTGGGTAAAAAATTGGCATGACCAATTACATATTTCTTGAAGCTCATTATTGATGATATCATTTTGAGATGCAATATCTGGATGTGAATATAGCAGAGTAGTATCGTCAGCAAATAGAATTATATCAAATAAAGAAGTTGCATTTACAATATCATTTATATATAAAATGAACAATAGTGGGCCTAGAATAATTCCTGGGTGTACTCCATATTTGATAGATTTATGATCTGAATCATGCATTTGGTAACAAACAAATTGTTTTCGATCAGTGAGTCAGTTATAAAGCCATTCTAAAGCAATCCCTAGAAATCCATAATGATTTAATTTATATAACATAATATCATGATTTATGGTATCGAATGCCTTTGAAAGATCTAAAAATATACCCAATGTGGTTTCATTTTTTTCAACAGCTTTAACAATTTTATTAACCAGTTCTGTAATAGCCATGTACGTTGAATGGTTTGATCGAAACCCAAATTGTTTGTCATTCAATATATCATTCTGGTCAATGAAATCCATATATCAATTAAAAACAAGTCGTTTTAATTTTTTTTGATAAACATGGTAGAACGGATACAGGCCGGTAGTTTGAAAACACTTCAGAATCATCTTTTTTTATAAATGGGAGCAACCTTTGCAATGTTTAGTTCATTCGGTACAATACCTGTCGATAACGATAGGTTGAAAATATCCGTCAGAGGTTCCGAGATTTCATATATAAACTTTTTTTATAATACAATTCCCAACCCCATCATGTCCAGGACTTGTATTTGGATTGAATTTTTGAACTATTTTAATTATTTCTTCAGCGACTATCGGTTTCATGAATAAACATTTTTGTGGATTTTTCAGATATTCAAATTAATCTTTTCCAGTGTGGGTTATGTCCAAAGCCAGCTTAGGACCAATATTTACAAAGAAGTTGTAAAAACATGATGATATACTTTCCGGATCAGTAACACTGTCACCGTTATCATTTTAAAAGTACTTTGCTGTTTGTTAGTATTTCCTTTACCAATCACATCGTTTATTGTTTGCCATGTTTGTTTTATATTGTGTTTAGACTTAATCCTAAAATAAAACCTGTTAAAAGTTAAACAAGTTTTATATTGCTCAAGACATCGAAGTAGGCGCGATACTAAACAAACATTATTTTTAAACTATGCTTAGAAATCGTAGATTTAATCTAAACAATAACCTGAATTTTGTTAAATCTTACTACATCAATAGTGTTACCTTATGTCATGAAGATGGTTTGTGTTATGTATAAACACATTTCCCTCTCTAGTCTTCGACCACATTTTCTCTATGATAGGCGGTGTTGAGTCCACATGAACAAGAACAAAATCACGGTTGGCATTTTCTACTATATCTCTAGCTTCAATCCAGAATCGTATAGAATCTCCATCTGTTAGTTCAATGTCATAGGTGTGACCTGTAGCTACGCCAACATTCACCCACATGTCTGTGTTTGAAATACTCGGTCTACTGATCGTTTGGCCGCCACGCTTGTCAACATCAAAATGAGAACGGAATTGTACTATTCCTAGCTTATTAGTCTGTCCAGAACGTCTTAGTTTGCCAAATGTTTGATCAAAATCTAGAATCACAATATAAAAATGCAGATGCCCTTATGTCTTTTATCTTGGTGAGAATATTAACAAGTTACTAGTTTAAAAACATAACTCGATGTCAAATAAAAAATATGTTGATACCTTTAAACGCATAACTTAATTATTTCCTCTGATCTCCATTAACCGTCGTCTTCCTAAGAGAGGGGGGTTACCAACGGATGATCGCCGATTGCTCCAAAATGCAACATAAAGCGACCCTGAGCATTTAGGTAATTGTTTCTGGTCATTTTGATAAAAAATATAGGGGTATCACCTAAGGTGGGGTTATGGTAAACCGTTAAAGTCCGAGGGTAGGGAGTGGTTGCCACTAACGCCCTGCGGGGCAGGTTTTTTCTCACCCCGACCCCGTCGTTCCACGACATTTTTTCCCCGACCCGCCCGACGCGATAAAAATTTAGCTTGCCCCGACCGACCCCGACCCGAAAGGATTTTTTCTAGACCGCACCGACCTGGACCGGCAGTTTTTCATGATTTCCCGGTCAAGATGGATATTTTTCGCCGAACCCGAGTAACCGCGAATGATTATGACATCATAGACACTGCGAATTTTGTTGCTCCATTTTTTTTTACTCGAACGACCTTGGCGTTTCCCGGACCGAATGTAAACTTTCCCTGACCCCGAGTAAAATTTGTCCGACCCGGTCGACCCCGGTAATATTTTTTCCGGACCATACCAAACCCGAAAATAGCTGCAAACAATTTCCGACCCGATTTCGGTCCGGTCCGGTCCGGGAAAATTCGGGGTGTCGGGTTTCCACGCAGGGACTTAGTTGCCACCTCAAAAAAAAAAAATCGCCATTTTGAAAATTATCTGATATGGACTTGAAACTTACAGGATATTTTAGAATTATCGATTCCTTTATTTATAAAAAAAAAAACGACGAAAATTTGACATTTAGAACGATTTTTTTGAAAAAGTGGCCGTTTTTCCCCAAAGTCGATTTTTTACGGTCCGATAATACTTTGTGACGTCATAATTTCGTAACGCCTCAACCGGTTTTTATGATCTTGATATCAATGGAAAGAGAAGACCCTACCTTATACTATAGTACCAAACAATATAACTTTGGGGGTCCCAGTTTCAAAATCACAGGAACACACCCCCCCCCCTCCCCTCAAAGTTGTGGTGTAAGGGGGGGGGCTTGGTGAAATCACGGACATTTTTTAAGTCGCCATTTTGAAATATTGCACTCAAACTTGCAAAACATGTTATATAGAATCATCATTTTTCTTCTTTTATAGCAAAAAACCCGATGAAAATCCGTTAGTTAGAACTTTTATAGCAAAATTTTGATTTTAGTAGTCATTTTGCCATAATGCAATTTTGCCTAGTTTTTCAATCCGAAAGTACTTTATGACGTCATAATTACGTAACGCCTTGTCCGATTATGATGATCTTGGTTTCGTTGGATAGGGGAGGATCGAACCTATCGATTAATAGCAAACCCAGTTCATAGGGGTCCCGTTTTAAAATATTAGGTGGTTGCAACAACCCCCCCCCCTCCCTCTTCCGAGGACGTGTTACAAAAATAGCTCAGGAGGACAAGGGTTAAGGGTTATGAGCTATTTCGCATGCATGAGTCACATGGTTATGTCAAGATACCCTGAGGACGTTTCATGAAAATCATGTTTTGACCCTATGACACCGTTTTGGGGTGTACGTATGTATGTTTGGCATAAAATTATATATATCAAGTATGATATACAACGATATTGGTTGAGTTATGAGTTTTGAAATATACGAAGCGATAGCCGAGTATAATCATTTGAGAAACTGTTAAGACCAATATGATGGAAATCGTCCAAATCGTTAAATTTTTGCTGCAAATGGTAACATTACGGACGAAATTTCTTTCGGTACAAAAATGCACGGAACCATTTCTTTGTGTATAAAAATGCAAAGAAATAAAGATAAACGTTACCCGAAAAAAGATGATAACCAGCAAAATAATTGTTGACCAAAAATAATAGCATCCATCTACAGCAAAACAATTTATCGTTGACCAAAAATAATAGGATCCACCATAGAACATTAATTTTTAACTAAACTAAAATATTCCTTACGCATTCACAATTTCTTCACGGTTCTGTGACAGTAAGATTTCTAATTAAGGGGTAAAGACATCGATGTTCGATTGGCATGAACGAAAAAATTGTTTTAATGTTTT
>JXSR01S062101.1:59853-75221 GCA_000969725.1 Ophiothrix spiculata | reverse complement strand
AAACTCACTTCCCAATGGAATTTTTCAATGAAATTTGGGTCATATTTGCAGTATGTAAGTACAAATACATTCCTGAAATAAAATTTGAAAAAAGTTGTTCGGTTACGATTTTATGGGCAAAACAAATTTGAAGAGCGCCCTCGAAAATGCTTGTTTATGCTAATTAGCATGGGAAGGGGTGGGTCGATTTGAATTTTTTTGCCACCAAGTGAAGGGTATGGTAAAGTTAGACAATTACATAGAAGGGCGATGAAAAATTACTTTGTGTTTTTGCGCAAAAATGAAATGTTGGGTCCATATGGACCCCCCTTGTCCACTTTAGTGTTAATGAAAAAAAAGAAAACAGGAAGATTTGGGAAAAAGAGAAATGAAAGAGAGGGACAAAAGGGAAAGTGATACACCAAGACAGAGAGATAGGCCTATAGTTAAACTCATCACAATCTTATCTGCCATCCAATGATCAACATTTCGAATAAATGTATTAAAATGTTTGTTATTTCTATTAATTGGAGTACCTGTGATTAAGTTAAGAATGTTTTCTTTACCTGTGACAGACCCCCCCCCCCCATAAAAAATGGTGACTCATGCAAATATTCAGAACATCAGAATTTGAATAATGACAGTTTCCTGAACATGGTCAATAAAAAAAGAGAGTATGACTTGTTTCTGGAACCTTTCTTGCTTCATTCACAATCTAATCATGGTAACTTTGAACAATAGCTTCTATTCTAACAGTGTCTAAAGAAGGGAAAGGGAGAAAGAGATAGTATAAAAATAAAAGTCAACTATGCAAAGAAGTTTTTTAAGAAGTCGTACATCAAAATGAGTTCAATTTATGGCCAAGAGACAAACACCTATTTCATCAACATTTTGGGTCTTTTTTGTATACCTCATTTGCTACAATAACATTTTAACTTTTTTATAGAAGACTCATTTATTGAAGTTCACATATTATTAGGACCAGCGTTCCCGCTATCTCACCATTGCCAATTTCGAAACGATCACCTCAAATTGGAGTAATTTTGAATAAAATCTAAATAAAACTGAAATAAGTCAACGTAGTGTATAGCCAAAACCCCATTTTTGACTTTTTGTTTTGGGAACTCCTTGCGCTAATTTTTTGAGCTGCAGCGCCAATTTCGCGACATACGGCCTTAGCGGTAGCACTGATTAGGACTTGCAGAGAACTGCTGCTGTGCAAGTTGGACAAAATCACTGCTAGAAAACTGCTTGCTGTGCCATTCATTATGCCTTGATTCATGATACTGTGGAAACTCGGTAGTACAAAAACGCATAACCCACAAAACCTTGTAACTCGAAAGGAACTTAAAACCCTGACTTTTCCCTATTGTTTTATCATGTATTGTTTAACACACAAAAAATAGTATGAAATCCGCTTAAGTCGAAAGAAAGTAACCATCCATAGGCCTACTTTACATTTTACATTGTATCCTCGAAGGAAAACACAAACATTACAATCACCGTTATCTTATACATTCAAGTTTTAAAAACATTAATGTTTAAAAAACATCACAAAACACTCCTACTTGAAAATCAGTGAGTCCAGTGGCTAGACCAATATGGATGATTTCAATGTTTCCTGGCGCTGCACGGCTTGATTTTAGTTTGTATTTTGAAGTAAATATGGGAAAATTTGATGTTTTAAGTTAACAATTAGTTTTTTTAATACAATATTTCATTGATTCATGCCTGTCCGTAAGATTTTTCTGAAATTTAGGTTTTTAAGTAAGCTTACAGATGCCACATGCGATAAGCCAGTGCAGTATCAGTACCAGTATATATATAATACATTTGATTTTTATTGGCTGTTATGGTTTGCTCAAAATTTGCTTAACCTGAAAGCACACTCTTGGCCCCGACGATTTTATGTTAACGATTTTCTACTGCAATGATTAGTGTGTGAGTAAAATCACTCCAGGCATGAGCTAACATAATTCTGCTAATAATTTATAAAATGATCACAACAAAAACAATTGTCTTATTTGCATTATTAAAGCAATACTATTATATCAGATTTGATTCAATAATAGATTTTAGGAAAAAACAGTATAAAAAATGATAAATTTTGACCAACTGAGTTCATCCATTTGCATATTTTTCCCAACAAATGCACAGATGTACTTTCCTATACTAATACAATGTTCAATTTTATTCAACAAATCATGACCATAACAGGGAAACTACTCATCAACTTCAAGCCAAACTGTCTGGATGCCATATTAAGACTGAGGCACGACCAAAATAGCACCTCTTCTATTGAAAACTCTTGGATCTGCCCCTTGTATTGTTTGTGTATTTCATTTGTGAACGCGTCGAAAGTAGCAATCACGCAGTCATCTCCCATGCATCTACGCTCACAACTTTGAGTACGCGTTCACAAATTACTACCACAAACAATAGTTGCATAATTTTGGTATTGGAAGTCTTGGTTTATGTTGATATTAATCCACTAAACATTCAAAATTGGAGGTTAGCTGTACAATGGATTTTTAAAAATTAACATTTGTGGGTGGAAATCTAATTGAAGGTGAACATCCCTGCTACTGCAATAGTTTTTAATGAGGGCTGTTCATATTTTGAAAACTTTTCAGGTTTCCCACCTCTGCATGGTCAGGCCACAATAATTCACTTGTGGCCTACAATATGCTTGATATGAGGCCTCCTACATCCTGCTACTGCAGTAGCCGGGTGCAGTAGTCTGTACTTTTTAATGTTTGGTAAACTCTTCTAACTTGCGATTGTGCAACAGTAATTTACATGTGGCTGACAAAAATATGTCATGTGTTTGATCTTGTCCATTCAATTATAAAGAAATAAGAAAAATCGTATTTTAACTTTTATATGCAATACAAAAATGCTATTATTGATTTATAGTTTTTCAGTATTTTCAGTACAATTTTCTTGATACCATTTTTAATGTTTGTAAAGAGCTTTTTGTGTCTATTTCACTGATGTAATTTTAAAGGGTTTCTTTGTCATGTGAGTGCAAGAAAGTCGTATCTGCAATGACTGCCCTGTTTAATTTATTTAACACCTTCTCACTTAAATGTTACAAAAGCCTCAAAATTTCCCTCCCATATGTCGGTGGCTCTTGAAATTGTTCTTCAGATAACACTGTCACCTAAAGAACCATTTCACAAGCCACTGACCCAAGACTGGACGTCATGCAGTATGTGACGCAAATTTAAAAAAAATAGCAGCTACTGCAGATACAACTTTCTTGCACTCACATTGTTTTTTTAACATGTTTATTTTACCTCAAAGTTGTTCAGCACATAGTAACTGTTTGTGAAATGCACTTGATAAATGTATTTATTATCATTATATAATTTTAAATGTGATGACTCACCCCAAAAAGGGGGACTTTGCGACAGAACACTTTTCAAGAAACTGGTGAAAATATGCAGCAAAAAATAAAAAATATATTAAGAATTTCCATCAGATTTTCTGTTTTTAAATTTGATAGTCTTGATTAATTTCAACCAGTAAGGTGTCATTTTAAAGCTTAGAAAATGCTGCAACAAGTGAAATGATAAAATCAAAATTGATATCATCTGTTAACATGGTTAAGTTCCCCTTTCGGGTGAGTCATCGCAAATGGTCATAATTGCACAGGAATATTAAAGCTAAAGCAATTAAATAAGCATCAGAATTTGCAAAATTTCAATATCTTATCATTGATGTATAACTTGACCATGCATGTTTTAATTGGAAAACTAATCAGTTATATGTAACCTCTAGTACCAACATGTTTTGAGTGTGTGACAAACATACCTTACATTGTAAAAGTGAATAAATATAAATATATAAAAAAAAGCCTGACTAAAGCAGCTGGACTTCTTCTTTAGTTGCCATCACTACTGACGATTGCACAAGGTCCATCCATCATTTTTTCTGATGACCTTTCCTTTAACCTTTTCCTCTATCAATGAGAGAGTTTTAGCACTGCTACCTCTGCTAAGGGCGAGTCCGAGGTATGCAGGTTTTCATCAAGTTTATGCATTATGAATTCCAAAATGCTCAAATGAATGTGCGATAGGATAAAGCAAACAGAATTACATCTAAATATATATACAGTGTGCCCCAAAATGAAGTTATAAAGATTTCAACGCTACATAATTCAAAAACCAAATTATTTCAGAAAATGAAACTTAGTGACAATCATGCTTGATGTCTTGACTTGCTGTGGTGCAAAAATAAAGAAAATCCATGCATTAGTTTTCTATAAGTGAACTTTTGAAGCTCCACAGAAGTTGGGACACTTTTCCCAGTTTGGATAAGTAGTAAACATTCCATGGCAATGAAGAACACCATCTTTACAGACATAATCATGACAATATTTGTTCAGTTATAAGTGTTTTTGTTTTTAAGATTATTTTAACCTAAATCTGGTTCTTTTTCATATATAAAATCATTTAATAAATTTTATTAAGTAATCGTTTAGGAAAATAATTTAGCGAGCCCTTTGAAAGCACGCTAAAGGGCTGGTACCCTGGTAGCAGTGGTTGTAGGAATATGGTAATTCAAAGCAAACATACCACCTCATTTGTCAATGGAGAAAAGAGTATCACGATTGACCAATATCTGCAAAGTGCAGTTATCATTAAAACAATGGACAGATTTATTTAACATTTCCAGGAGCCAGATATCCCCATCGGAGTAGCCCGTCTTAAAAATGTCAGAAAATATCAAGCTTATGGTACCAGATGGCAGAAGGAACTGCAAAAATGAAGCATGTAGACGCCAAGGTAGAAGCCGAGTTAATATTCAGCTGAACCTTTATTAAGACCCCAAGGCATCATCAAGAAGAAGCAACATGTGAAACAAAACAGAAATGTTGGTAAAAGATGACATTCTTGCTCGCATACGTCCGCTGAAAATTAGCACTGGATTTTTACTACTTCTCTTAACTGGGAAAAGTGTCCAAACCCCTCTGGAGCCTCAAACGCTCACTCCTAGATAAATAATGCATGGATTTTCTATATTTTTGCACCAAAGCAAGTGGAGATACTAGGCATGATTGTCTACAAGTTTCATTGTCTGGAATAATTTGGTTTTTAAATTATGTAGCGTTGAAATCTTGATAACTTCATTCTGGGACACACTGTATATATATTTAGATGTAATTCTGTAGAGAGGCTCCACTGCATTTAGTTTATATGTGTACCGCCGCGGCAAAAGGGTCCAGTTGTCGACTCCTACATGTTGCTCATTGTAGCATATCTGATGTATACAAATACCATACATTAGATATGCTACAAGGAGCAACATGTACGAGCCGACAACTGGACCCTTTTGCCGCGGCGGTACACATATGCAGTATTTATTTATAAAATAATAAGTTATCTTCAGCTATCTATAGCTGAGAAAGATCCTATCATTACAAACCAACATTTGTAAACAATACGAGGGTAAATCTAGTTTGTTTATCAAAATATTTATGAGTGAAATATGCATACATTGACAAAAACAGCCCAAAAGATACTTCATCTTGATTTTGCAACTTTGCATTTACAAAACAACATAAATCTGTGGCTGACACACAATGACACCTCTCCCAGGCTTGCCAGTTTGAATCTAAAAAAAAGCTTGCTAGGCTGAATTTTAAAAACAGCTTGCTAGTCCAAATAAAGAAACAAGTTGTGAGTATATTTAAATTACCTTTTTCAAAATTTGGATTATTGAGCTATTTTTAAAAATATTGACTAGCAAGCTGTTCTCAAAATTTGGACTAACAAGCTGTTTTAGAATTTGGACTAACAAGCTGTATTAGAATTTGGACTAACAAGCTGTTTTAGGGAGACTTTTTGCACATTGTACTAGCAGGCTGTTTTTAAAGTTATGACTAGCAGCTGTTTTTAATATTCAGTCTTGTGAACGTTACGAAATTATGACTGTCAAGCCTACTGATATATCTGCACTAGCGAACCTGTGGACTAGTGATTTTTTTTGTTCTTGTTTTTCCTCTATTGAATAATGTGTTTGGACTAATGAATCTTCAGAGTAGCAAGCCGTCAGACTAGCAAGCTGCTAGACTGGCGAACTCCAAATTTGATTACCCCAAACTGAGGCTGAACTCCAAAGTCATGATGATTAACCAGCATGAGGGTAGTAGAGGTTGTTGCAATCGCCTATCTAAATCTGTGATATCAACTTACCATATAAAAAGGAAAAGGGAAGTTGCAAGTGCAATAGCTGCCATTTTTTCATAAATTTGCATTACAGACTACATAGTGTCTGTTCTTGGTCAGAAGTTCTTGAAATAATTCTTCACGTGAAGTGGTCACCTAAAACCCATGACATAAAACAAGATGTAGCTAGTGTCCACAAAGACACTACGGTTAAAAATGTTTGAACTTGCTAACGACAAAATCAAACCAGACGATAGCTGCATCTTGCTACTATGTCATGGGCATGAAGAACCACTATGAGAGCCACTGATACGAGCGGTACAAATATTGAGAATTTTTTTTGCATTCTGGTGACAACGAGTTATAAAATAAAACATGTGGCAGTTATATCAGATACAACTTTCTTGCATCCGCATATCGACTTACCCATCTAAAAGGGAAGTAAGTAGCGGCTGTACCTCTTCAAATACTGATTGCTGTGTGTCCTGTTGATGGTACACCCTTTCAAATTCAAATATTTTGTTAACCCCTGCTTGCCCTGGGCGACTTGATTTCACAGTCAGCGTTTCCTGTAGGGAATTCAGAAGTGAAAATCATAGTAGTCTGAAAAAACTCTTTTCATTCTGGGCAGGACCAAATCGCACCATGCATGAACATCAAACCAATCAAATGGATCATCAAGTCACACAACAACAATACTGTCAAATCACGTAAGATCACAAGTATTGCGAGAGCTGCTTGTGAACTCTAACCTGGCCGCACAAGACGCGTGAAAATGAATAGGTTTTTTTCAGACAAGTAGAGATGAAGTTAATATATACAGGTGATTTATGTCTCAATGACTTTAAGTATACAAAGTGCACAAATATTCCCTGATCACAGGGAATCAAGTCACTTCATTTTACTCCTACACTTATGCACCCCACGCTTTAGAAAGGGTGCTTATGGGTCTGCAAAATTGACAAATGAGTGGGGTTCCAATAAAAAGACTGGGGTTGCTTACCCTGTGACTAAAAAATTGAAGTTATTTTGAGGAGCCTGAGAACCAGAATCAGCATATTGATAGTGATAAGATGTCAGCAATTCCTTTCAGAAAGAAAAAGTCAAATTTACAAAAAGGGCGGTTTCAGATAATTTTTCTAATGTAAAAAGAGTGGGGTAAAAATAAAAAGGGTGATGTTCAAACCTCACTACAGTGTCCTATTATTGTTTTAACTATATTTTTGGACACAAACATGAAAATATGAACATAGGCAACTCGCATCCACAACATGTGACAAGCACAGGAACAATTAAAAAGCACATGACACTGCTTCCAATCAACATCTATGGTACTGCACCTTCAATTATGCCTAAAACGTTTGATGTACCTGCATGAGTTGAACACGCAGTTATCACTTGAAACAGAGCTCTTGAGTTTTAAGAGATTTTTAAACTGGGAAATATTGATAAAGCTTTATTTTTAAAACAGTTGCAATGTCTGTATTTTGGCTGATTCGGAAAGTGATCAATTACAAATTTTGTCAAAAGAAACATGTGTAAGCCAAGTAAAATAAATTATTTGTGTCAGATAACATGCTTTTGAAAGTTTTGGGAAGGAAGATTATAAAATTTATTTTACCACAAACTTTTTATGTTTTCAAAATTTTTGATCTGAAGGAAGGGGAAAATATTTTCTTTTATAGTTGTTTGATTTAATTTGTGAACGTGTGGCTGTAGCAAGTACACAGTTATCTCTGACGCGAGCGTACATTTTCAAGGTTGTTTTGTTTGCTGTTTGCGTCTGTGCACAAGACTGTGAGACGCGTTCACAAATTAAATACAACAACTATAACTAAAACAATGTACTGCTTACAAACCACATTTGATTTGAACGTTCAATGATATATTTGGGTAAAACAATATTTTAAGAGCAACAAAAGCCGAAATGTTTATATAACTTGCTTATAGAAGACTTTAAACTTGTGGTGTACATTTTTTGGATATCTAATTACATGAAAAACATCATCAATTTTCAAAATGATTACCATTAAAAGGAGGCTATCCCTTGATAGGAATCTTACAGGGGACAATTAGGCAATGAAGACATGTTTAAAAAGGGTTACACTTTTTACGATAACAGTATTTCAACATAACACACTGTATATACGTACATCATCTAAGACATGAACCACTTCTTCTATCTGGGTCTTTGATCTGAAATGAACAAAATGTAACATTGAATTTTATTAAAATCATATATTGGTAAGTTGACCTGTTATTGGTAATCAAAACTAAATAATGGTCATAAATCAATTTGTCATGCTTAAAAGACTTTCTGAACACTTTCTAAATGTTTACCACAACCATGAAAAGGAAAATTTAAAATAAAAGTGTATTTTGAAAACAGAATTGCATATTATTTTACCAATATATTTTTTCATGTTTTATATTATTATAAGTCAGTATTTCAAAATTAAGTAAAAATATCTTTTCTAAGAATTTGGATTTTCACCCACCCTAAACATAATCTTGGGCTTTTCTTGAAATTCAGGTATGCCAGGAGGTACATTTTCATTTTCTTGCCGGCCAATTACCCTAAGAAATTGTGCCCCATTGAGAGAACATGTAAGTGGCAGATGGGGTGCAGATAACAAAGAACTATAACAGAGAAAACTGATCAGCCTTGGATTTTGAAAAAAAAGTAGCTAGAAATGATCCTACCTTGATGATCTGTGTTCAGATGTTGAATCAAAAGGCAGTATAGGTCTGGCTCTACAGTGCACTCTTATATTCCCTCGCAATTCCTATAATAAAAAACAAACACAGGTGATATGGTGCAGTACGCCTGCTTGACTTGTTATTCCATGATGTAGCCTCAGAACACTGTACAGATGTTTGCTGACCACTGTTGCGTAAGTAATGTCACACTTTCAGGTGCTGCCACAACCTCAGAAGGTGCTGAATCTTAATCAGCCCATATTTAAGCTATCGCAGCCAGGATCAGATCGCAAAGTATTGTACAGGTTTCCGCAAGACAATTAGCAATTAGTTCTTTGTCCAAGAGAATTTCAGGCACACTCAAATAACTATGGCACCGCTGTGGTTTAACCTTGAAGAAAAAGTTAACTTGACAGGTATCAAAAACACAGTAATTAAAGAAATCTGCCACTGTATGTTTGCAACAAAAACAAAATAAATTTAAAATTTGAACATGTAGCATTTTCAATTTTTTTTTTTAAATGACTAGATAGTTACAGTGTTAATTAATCATCAATATCAGCCAATGGAAATTGATTTTTGAGTATATGTATACATAAGAGTGGTGTACTGGTATGCTTTGGGGCAAACAGAAAATCTTTTCATTTAACTGGAACTGAGCCAAATTTTGATCCAGTGAAAACTTGTGCACTGCAGGAAAATGGACAAGCCAATGAAAGTCAAAGAAAACAAAACATATTGACATACCACTAATGCATTATGAAGCTCTTTTCTTCTTCTCTTCTCTTTCCCCAAACACTGCTCAGCATCTGAAAGTTTACATTCAAGGTCTCGGACACGCAACTGTAAACCTAACACAATAATATAACGATTCATAAATGTGATGACTCACCCGAAAAAGGGGACTTTGCGACAGAACACTTTTCAATAAAATGGTGAAAATAGGCAGCAAATAATAAAGAAAATAATTTTCTTTATTATTTGCTGCCTATTAATAATAAAGAAAATAATTTTCCGATTTCTGTTGTAAAATTTGATCGCCTTGAAGAATTTCAACAAGATGTCATTTTAAAGCGTAGAAAATGCTGTAACAGAGAGGTTGTGATTGGTCAAAAACGGCATGTAAACCACATTTAATGACAGGCTGATAATGCGAGTAAAAGTGACATTCCTACATTCTTCTCAGCATCAGTTAATTACCATATTCAACGAGACCAGAATCTTTCCACAATACACTCCATGTCGTAAGTTCCTACACTATCTCTCAAAGTTGTTTTTCCTTTCAAATCGTGTCATGTACACCACTCTTAACGTGCGCGCCAACAGCGTGAGCGTAAACGATCGAAACCAACAAATCACGCTCTGCCAATACGTGCGTAAATAAGTGCTTCAGTACGCAGAAAGGCTTAACAACAAGCGAACGAGGAAAAACAACTCTGAGATAAACTATACCCATGATTTCTACATGTCTGCAGATTTATTGAATTTAAGTTTTCCTGATAATTTTTGGCTTATAAGTCTCATCAATTTGTAAGTCAAAATATATCAAGTTCATTAATGAGTGATACCAATTTGGAAAGAATGGTTGATTCTAAATATTACATCTGAATTCAATTCTTGCAAATTGATCAATTACATGCACAGAACCGTCATCAGTACCAAATGAGAACGGGGTCAGTGGTTATTACTACACCTCTAGAATATTATGAGTTAATACAGTCTTTTTATTGGTCAAATAGTGGAGATGCATAAAACATATTTTTGACTACTTACCCGCCTGTGCGTTAATACTCAAGTACAGCTGCGCTGGTGTGCGTTTACAGGTTGCGCCTGTGTGTTTGGCGCACACGCAGGGAAAATAGTAAAAACTTCTGCATGGTACTACCGTATGGCTCATGGCAAAGGACTGAATTTGTTAACTTTTAGATTTATTTCCAAGTTACATTTTTGAGGTGAAGTAAAACAAATACAACATGGGCTATTTTGAAAAAGTATTGCAAAATACTATCCCTTGGTGTTGGATGATCGAGACTTCCTCCCAGGGTGCAAGGAAGTCTCGATCATTCAACACCTCGGGGACAGTATTTTGTGATTCTTACCCTCAAATCATGTTGTATTTGTATACTCTTACAGTATCCAATGGGTCAATAATGCTATCATGTGCTGTCATGTTGAATTGCCCCTGGTAGAAATCGGGTACAATTCTAGTACAAGATTGGAATGTGCACATTTGGAACATCATTTGAGTACTAGAATTGTACTTAAAGTGTAGGCTACTCGAATGATGTCCTAAATGTGCACATTCCAATCTTGTTATAGAATTGTCCTCGATTTTCTCCAGGGATAGCCCATGCTGTGTAGCGTATTCTAGATTTATTGATCCTGGTTACTCATGGTGACTATTCAGGGTGTTTGCAGTTGTACCTTCAGTGCGTCATTCAGCAATTGCATTCACAGGTAATTTTTTTTAAATCAACCGATCTTTGTAAATCAGTGTCATTTGCTGGAGAATTTGACATGTAGAAATCAAGGGTAGGAACATTTCGACATGTGAGTGCAAGGAAGTCGAATCTGCAATAGCTGCCATTTGTCATAAATTTTGATTGCGCATTGTATAATCTTCAGTCTTGGATCATGTGGCTCTTGAAATAGATCTTACCGTCACCTAAAGAACCATCTCAACAGCCACTGACATAAGACAGGGAAATTTCGAGGGATTTTTCATATTCTCATGACAAGGTGTTTAATAACTATAACTTAGGGCAGCTATTGCAGATACGACTTTCTTGCACTCACATGACCATTTAATGTGGAGTGTATTTAGCTGTCATCTATACCTTTCAAATCCACAGCTTTCAGCATCATTTCTTCTTGTAGAGTTTCCATCTCTTCTCTACCCCATGATAACATCTCTTGCATCCGTCTTGGCAAGAGTACAGCTTCCTCTTTCACATGATGAAGGTCTTGCTTTGTTTCCTATAGTAAAACAAAAGGTAAATGTACAACCAAGTCCCATGTTAATCCCTACTTGGTTTATAAGCACCCAAGGTGGGGGGGAGGGACTTCAAATATTTCTTAGTAGGTATGAGTCTTGGCGCAGGGGTACAGCCTCCTCTTCACATAATGAAGGTCTTGCTTTGTTTCCTGCAGTAAAGATTGGATTGATAAGTTTAAGATCTCTGGTTTAAATTTTAGTTCGTGCATGGACATCTACACCTCTTATAAAGTTGTTTAAATATAAAAGTGCAAAACTGACCCGAATTATGTGCTTAGTAAGTTTGTAGCTTTTGCAATTTATGTGTCCCCAAATTGCAGTTTGTTCCATTCACACCAATTATAATAGACCAGACAATATATGGAATGTAGAGCCAGTCCCTAAACATGTACATACTCATTATCCTTTCATAAGCTGGGCCTGTGAAACAAAACCAGAATCAATATCTTCCACTTGCTTTTCTAGTCTTCTTAGCTTGTCTTGTTCCCATGATAGTCTAAACCTTAACCTGGAGATAGACATCCCTTAAACCTTTCATGAGCTGGGCCTGCGTCAGCGTGGCATAAACGGCATAAATATCTTTCTTGAGACCAGCTTGCTCTTTCTTGACTTCTTGGCTCGTTTTGTTCCAACGATAGTCTTACCTTAACCCGTAGATACACATCCCTTAACCCTTCAATGAGCTGAGCCTGCGTAGCATGAACAGAATCAATGTCTTCCTTGAAATTAACTTGTCTCTCTTGACTTCTCCTCAGGTCATCTTGTACCTAGTATTGAAAATGCAAAGAGGATACTATAAATGTGACCCGCCATATCGAAAGGTACCTTAAGGGTCCTAAAATCAAAATTGATTTTTTGGTCTCATCTGAAAGCTCAGATTTTAAGCATTGAAATGACACCTTGTTTTTGGTTATTGGATGTTCGGTTGCAAAGGAACAAGTTGGTAAAAGGCATCGGGCTGATTTGGAAAACTATAGTTCTGAGAAAATCAAGTTTAAAGTTTTTGTACTTTGTCACAAATAAATGAATCCTAATCAGTCAATCCATGTAAATTCAATTTATCATTCAAAGATTACATAATCTTTAACAACGGTTAATTGAGTCTGTATCTATACAATTGGTTGATTCCATTTAGTGCCAAGCCGGTCATTTATGTCTTCAAATGGACACAACTTTAGTGACAGTAGGTCAATTGTTGTGAATGGTGTGTCTAAATATGCAAAATTGTTGCCAGATTTTGGCTGCATAGCTGTATTGAATTTAATATGTATCTTTAACAAATTATGGTGTCATCCTCAGGGGGTAAGTTATATTTTTGGCGTAGTTTATTAGATTATTGATCACAGACAGAGGTGGAACAGTCATCAGCAGTAGAACAACCTTAAAACTATTGTTAGTTATTTCTCCTGTATATTATTGGACAAATAGCCTAACACAGCATCCATAGGACTACAACCAGGCCTGACTACAACTGCTCATGGAGTACTGCATTAACTCCAAATACATTAATTCTAGGAGCAGAATTGATTCATTACTCATACAGCATGATATAATGACCTGGAAAAGATTCAGTGATTCAACAGATCAACTCCCGCTAGTGGTTCTGTCAGAATTGGAATCTGTTCCCAAATTGATTCTGTTGGTTCTGCAGTTTTCTTATCTTGAGTGGGACATTTTATTAAGATTCACTTGGTTCAGGGTTGTAATACTATACCTGTGCTAAACGTAGATACAACATGGCATTTTCTGTTTCCAAAAACGCAATCCTTTCATCTTTCGCCTGTTTGGAGAGAACAATTTTGAGAAAATAAAGTTACTTTTCCAAAATTTTTATTTTGGAATCTATGATGTTTTACTAGCCCATTTGCACTTTGCCCCAACAAGTTTTGTAAAGAATTTGCATGAAACAGACTGAATTAGATTTTAAAAAAAGCACAGGGCTAAATTTGTGAGCAAGATTAATTGGGAGATAATTTTAACAAGTTATAAACTTAATGTGTGTTGCATAATTAGATAGAAAGGTATCCTTGTAATTCATCATATATATTACAGGTACCTTAAGGGTCTCAAAATCAAAATCAATATTTTGGTCAAATTTCAAAGCTGAGACTTGGTGGGGAAAATTCTGTTTGGAGGCCGACTATATTTTCAGCCTAAAGGCCGAACCATAGTCGGCCTCCAAACAAAATTTTCCCTACCAAACATTTGGTCGTGACGTAAAAATGATGAGTGACTCCAAACAAAATAACTTCAACACCGAGTTGAGACCAAATAAAATTTCGCGCTAGATTGCAAATGTCATTGAACCAAATATTTGTTACCCGTTCATACTTTAAATTCGATGGAAAATATTTGGTGACGTCACAACCAAATGTTTGGTAGGGAAAATTTTGTTTGGAGGCCGACTATGGTTCGACCTTAAAGCTTTAAAATGACACCTTGCTTTTTATTATGTTGTTTGGTTGCTAAGTTACAGGCAAATCTGTTTACAGCCTGCAGCTGATTCCAAAAACTATAGTTTTTGAGGAACTTTGTGCTTAAAGTTTGTGTGCTATCTAAAACTTGAATGGAGAGATGATTTTATATTGGATTTTATTATCTTTCTTTAATGTTTTGGATACTGTAAACTGATTAAAATGATTATACATCAAAGGTAACGTTTCTGTTGAAATTAGAAATTCAACCTCCAACACGATTTTTGACTATGCTAAGCTTCAATGGCATACAGCATATAATATACTGGCGACCTTAAGGTACATATAGATATGATGGGCCATATTTTTGTTAAAGACAAAAATGGTCTATAACATTCTAGACAGGATGCAGTTGGGAAAAAACCGGAAGGTTCATTGTCATTTTCTCACGCAATCTCGATGTAATATCAATGGTTCTAATGTTTGTAAAATGTCACGCATAGTGAACCAAAATAACGAATACATTAAGAATTCCTTTTATTTCAACTAAGCTTGATTTCAGTGTTCTTTTGCCACTTTCCAATGCGTAACAAGTTTATTGTTGGATAATGTACAATTGTACATGCAAACTACCGTACTAATGTTTCAAATAATTTTTGGATGTGAAAATTCTGTGTGTGCAACTTGCACAAGCACACCATTCTTCGAAACTGTTTAGTGAAATTGAACCAGTTTTAGTTTTACCAGTCTCATTGCTATTGGCAAGCTTTTTATCATTAACTTTGATACAGCAATGAGTTCTAAAACAATTAACCAAATGCGGAAAACAAGTCTAAAACTAGGGGAGGGGTTGACCCAAAATTTGACAGTCTACAAAGGTCTACGGTACCAAAAAATACAAGAAGGTCCACAAAAAGAACCTCCTAAATCCCAAATAAACCTTAGACCTACTACAGTAAGTTTTTAAGGTGGATTGAAAGGATGTTTCTGTAAATTAGAAACTGCATTTAGAGGCACTTGATTACATTGAACAAGTAAAGCTTAAAACACTGATTAAAATGGTGTTTGTTTGAAGGAAATCGGACATACGGTTGCCAAGATATGCTC
>JXSR01S062101.1:33732-44455 GCA_000969725.1 Ophiothrix spiculata | reverse complement strand
AGTTTATAGTTAGCTTAAACTGTCGCAGCGATATTGAACCTGTACCTTGCCCTAAACTGAACCGTTATTATTGCAGGACGTACATACCTGACCACACCGTATGTTGGATATCCCAGGCGGCACATACCTACCAAATTTTCTTTGAGTACCCCTGTGAAAAAAAAATGTTTAAAAAGTTTATAGTTAGCTTAAATTTTCGCAGCAATAACCGGTACCTTGCCCTAAACTGAACTGCTATTATTTCAGGACGGTGTACCTGATGACCACGCCACGCCGATCACCTGATAGTCTCTCTTGATTGTGAACGTAGACCGAAAAGAAACCATGTTAAACACATGGAAGTGAAAAGGAACATATTTTAACTGAAATATAAAAATATAAAGAAGTAAAAAGGAAAAAAGAAAAAACACCATTAATAAAAACGGTCGAGATGGTCATCGGTCGATATGGTCAATAGGTCGACACGGAAATCGGTCGAGAGGGTTAATCAGTCGAGATGGAAATCGGTCGAGATGGTATAGGTCGGCATGGAAATCGGTCGATATGACCTAACCTACATTCAAATTTTGTGACTCCTAACTAAGACTAAGTCCGGTTATTGGCAATTTTGTGTCGCTAGAATAGGGTATATTTTCTGATAATCCATCCAACATGTCCAATAAGAAACCATGAAGAATTTGCTGAAAGTGTGCCGAAATGATAGCCTAACTTGCCAGAATGTTGATTTTTTGCCAGAATGTTATTTTTTTTTTTCAGAATTGTTTTAAATACCAGTACCCTATCAAACACATGTGTAAAATTTGGTCAAGAAACTTCAACTGGAAATGGGTTAAATTAATGTTTTAAGTTAAAAAGTGGTCAAATTTGCCCATAAAGTGGCCAGATTCACCCATTTTTAGGCTCATTTTGGAGCAAAATAGGCAATTCTGATTGCAGATTATAAAAAATTCAAACCTCATTGAATAAAAAAATTGACTGTTTCTATGTAAAACCGGGTGTAAAACAGATCAAATTTTTTGTCAAACCTACTTTTAAGTTTGTCAGAACCAAATTTAAGGGTCAATATTAACTTTTTTCCCACAAACGCCTGTTTTTTTTGTCAATTTTGGCCAAAAATGATGATTTCTGACTCACTCCCACACGTAGCCTAATTTGTTGTGAGAGGTAAAATTGATTTGAACTGAACCAGAAAGGTAAAACTTAGATGCATTTTTTCTTTTTTTCAAAAAAATGCATAATTTTAAAGTTATTAACAAAAAAGTGAAAAATGGGTATTTTAGTGTCACAGTTTTACATAGGAAATATCAAGTGAAACTCATAGTGCTTGACTAAGATGTGGCTGTGCCTAGTACAGCATATCCGGAAATAAGCAACGCCGTTACCAATCAGTAATCCACAGTACTGCGACATCGCGTGCATCAGGAAAGATTTGCGCAAATTGCACACGCTATTCAGTGTTACGCAAGACTCTAAATTTTCATGTCTGAAATTAATTTGAAACAACACATTGTTTTTAAGAATATATGGTGTAATTGCCTTATAGGGCATTGGTCAAGTTCTGCATCATCCCAAACTTTTCCCCAAGCATTTTGAGATTTTTTTTGCATCATTTAAAGCATTGGCGGTCAAATTCAAACCCTACATACCAAAATATTAAATATTCTTTAATGTTTTAATTATCTTTGTCGACAACGATAAATACTGCCCTCTATAGTTGAATTTTTAAAATTGGTGTTTTTAGGAGATCTAATGCAAACTCCAAATTTCTTTTGATTTATCTGTAATCTATGATGTTAAAGGAATGTTTTACAAACAAATCTTTGGATCTTTCTTGATGTAAATCAAACAAGATAAAATTAAAAATTTTCTGAAGGTTTAGATCAAATTTTTCCTGATATCTGGTAATTGACTGCTATTTTCTAACATATGAAGTGTCATCAACAAATAAAATTTCAAAATTTTGTCCAATGCCCCTTTAACTTTTTTTTTCAAAAAAATTTGTGCTTTTGGCACTAAAATATTACCTTCTTTTTTTTTTCTCATTTATTTCCCATACCATGTGAAATTGTGATTTTTTTGGCTATACAGAAGCATATTTAATTTGGGAGATATGGGTAAAAACGTGTCTAATTTCTAATTACAGGGTAACCAGGCATAATTACTTGGCTATCACTTGCTCGGGATACTCAAGCCAAAAAATTCAATTGTCCAATTAGGACATGCGCAGTGCATTTTCGCTATCGCTGCATAGTCGCACACACTCTCTGCATACGCACATGTCTTGCAGATTTGTTTTGTAGGAAATTTAATGATTTCAATAATAGTTTGACTGGTGCGATTAATACATATATGCCGGGCCTTGTTAGAATTTTGATTAATTATAAGCTTATCATATAGTTTGTTTTTAAAAACCTCAACAAATTGTGTTTTAAAATGAAAAATTTGTCAAATTTAACAAAATTTGACCTTAATTGTTTTCTGCCTGTATATTTTCAGAGGAAAAGATAAGAAGAACAAGAAAAAGAAGAGAAAGGAAGAGACTAGCAGTAGCAGTGAGAGTGATAGTGACCTGTCGTATTCTTCTGATTCAAGCTACTCATCGTCAGGTTTGTATTTACCCGAAATTTCTGGCAGTGGTATTGGTACAACTGCCAGAAGAGAGCTCTGCAATCAAGCCTATCGCATAAGTGCACATACTCAATGTCCCAAGAAATTATCATTTTTATCTAATTATCTCCCTTTCTGTTCCTGATGGGTATATGTGCTCACGTTGCACGACTAGGTCGCCAAAAGTCGAAGTCGCGACTATCAGCAATAGTCGCTACTACCTACTATCAACTATCAAATCGAAGAGTCAACTACCGTACGACTAATTCACATCTGCTGATACCGCACGACTCATCCATCCAAACTTGAAATTCATCCATATCACACACTGACCATCATCAAAGCTGGCTTATCTGATTCTAACTGCATGCTTAGTTTACCAAAATATAATCTTTTTCTCATTTAAGTCATCTTTGACAAAGCTTGTTATCCTATTTTAATATTAATATTTTTACAGCGAAAACGGACGGCTGTCACTATAAATTTATGCATAGCATCGCCATTTTGTTTCACACTTAGTGGTGTTAAAATTTCCTCAGACGTTTTTCACATCTGAATGTGAATTACCCGACCCTATGAAAAATGCAACAAATCATTAAAATTGTGTATTTAGTGCCAGACTTATACTAGAACCAAAAGATGCCATTAAAGTACTACGAACATTACATATTTGTGCTAGAAAAACCCTAAATATTGCATAAAATTATTTTATTTACGTACAAAATCAGCACCGTACATTATCATAATTAATTTACAAACATGAATATTAATTTTATGATGTCACAACATTTCGCAATAAGACATTTCTTTATATACCAAAGTTGCATACTTCACTTTCAAGCTGCCCCATTAGCTCAGTCGGTAGAGCGTCAGTCTGGCAATTTGAAGATCGCGGGTTCAAACCCATCTTTGATTTTTTTTTAAGAATATATTTTGAAGATAATAATTAAAAGCATGTGTCTATATATTTTTTTCCTTTCTTTTCACACTTTTTTATTTTTTTTTCTTCGATAGACCGACAAATTTTGTTGTCGGCTGATAATGTTGTTTACATCCCACGATCTGTGATGCGATGGTAATTGTATTTTTCACAAAAACTTTTTGGGGTTATTTGGAATATTTATGGTCAAGCAAGGTAATATAAATGGATTTTAATATCTAAAAACATTGCTAAACCTTTCTGGTTTATGCATCTGATTATTTTTCCAAAAAATCTGTACGTTTGTTATCATTTTCTCCACCGTATATCGACTCATACTAGAGACAAAAATTGTATACGGCATGGTTGGTTGGGAATTCCCGCCTATCAACAGGCGCACCTCTGATGTGTAGACTTGTAAATGTTCCAAGAACTGCTATCCCGCCACCACACAAAAAGAATGTTCACATGTACACTGCTACTGATATCAATGTCCAGTCATCACTAAAACTTCTAAGTCACTATGCACAGCAAACAACACAGCAAAAGTCAATAGTTCAGCATGATAATTAATGTGCATGCAGGTCAAAAAAGTGCAAAATAGCACTGACATATGCAAGATCAAAAAATGAAGATGCAATAAAATATTTCGTAGCATGCAGAATGAAAGCTCCATCACTCAAAAGCCAATATACAAAATAACATAACTGGGGTATACACAGAGCAAGATAGTAATCAAAATATAGAAATGATAATACAAAAAATGCACTACACAAGTGAAGTGCTACCAAAATGGCGCAAAGGACTGCAATATAACAGGTACGCAGTTGAGTTATATAATACAACAATACAATGTATAATACAATATAATACAAAATGTTACAAAGGAAAGCTGCAAAAAGCTACAAATACATGCACAGAATCATTTTCAGTAAAGTTCACAGTATGCCAATGCAAAATTATCTACATAACTACTGGATAAGATCAAATGTATTCCTTAAGCATTGCTGATCTCTTTGTATGCAGACTATAACACAGGAGTCTTGACAAGGGCTCTATCTTTCCAACCATGGTCTCGATTCTAGGATTAACAGCTCTGTATGTCAGGGAATGATGAGTGCAGTCCAGTATCACTTGCAGAAGAATTTCTTGATTTATAGTTAAACCTTCTGCAACATCACTGCTGTAAGTATCAAAAAGAAGATTTTTGATCCTGGTAAGGTGGAACTCACGACAGCTATCTAGTTCCTTACACTGTAGCACAAAATGCAGACGATTCTCAGGCTGCTCTTTACATAGGACGCATGTTGGATCAACTTCATATTGATTAAATCTTAAATGTACCACGTGTGAAATTTTACTGAAAATCATGTGCACAGGTCGTCAAAATTTTTCACCAGAATCCCAAATTTAGCTTTACCGCTATCTGCGCCCGTTAAAAAATGGTTCAAACATGTTCTTTTCTTTTAATGGTAAGTGTTGATGACATATTTGCCCTACATGCTGGCATAAGTTTTGCAAAAAATATATTCAAGTCTAAATAATTTCGTTTGATGCATATACCTTAAGAAAATTACAAAATTACATTACTATTTTCGTTTAAACTTTTGTCAATAATAGTCGCCAAGATAGTCGAAGTCTTGAAAAGTGATAGTCGTGCAACGTGAATATGTGCATATAAACTATATCTCCAAAAAGGAAAAGAAACTAGGTAGTATAAAATGTGCACAGCATGCTTTCTAGACTGTGACCTCTTTTAAAAACTATTTTAGCAGTTTGATATGCCCAAGAGGAAAAAAAAACGAGAGCCCAAGATGAGATGTATGAAATGTGCGCAGCATGTTGAATGGGCCTTGACAACATAAATGGCGTTTAACAGTTGGGAATAATTCTTCTTTTTAAAAATCATTTTTATTTCTTAATTATCTTCTCATATTTGTTTCCCTGCAGATTCTGAACCAGAATCATTGAAGAGAAAGAAGCTTGACACCACCATCACAAAGAAAAAGAAGAAAAAAGAGAAGAAGGAAGATAAAAAGAAAGAAAAAAGGAAACAGAAGGAAGAGAAAAGTGAGTCATGTTTAATACACCCATGCCATATTTTTTATAAGTATTTAAATCAAATGTTCAAATATGCTAACACCACATTCACTGCAAACATGCCATTAACTTTGGACAGATTTCACTAACAGGTTTTTGCAATAAAAACTATTCCAAACTAAACTTCATCGCTAAACCATTGCAACTTTTGTTTGCAATGGTTTTTAATTTCACTTATACTTTTTACTCTGCTATGACAAGAAATAGTTCAAAATCTTACAGAACAAAGTTATTGCAAATTTTGCAATCTGTCTATGACATAAAACCATGCATTCCAATTAAAGAGCTTTGATTATTTTTCGCTTTGATTAGTATGTTTTTACTTTTTTTTTTTCTAGGGCATAATTGTCTTCAAGCCTTATTGGCCTTTTGATTATGTCCGCAATATAATTTTTGTGTTTTTTACCTTTATATGTTGATATATATATATATGATATTGAAATAAAACAGAATCAGAATTAGAATCAGAATCAGAAGAGCTCGTTCTGCTAAAGCTCAGACCGATTTCACTTGTTTTGATAATCCTAAACTCCAACTTCATCGCTGCAAATAGAAAGATCATCACATTTGAGCTTCCATAAATTATACCAGGACAACATTTTTAAAATGTTATCAGATTTTTAAGTGCATTATATAAATACTTGCTAAAGTTTTAAATTAGATGCACTCAAGCTATTTTAATCTTATATTTTGTTTTTCATTTCATATTTCAGATAAAATAAGTAAAGATGATTTCTACTTCAAGAGCACAGAATTCAGACTCTGGCTGGTAGAAGAGGTAGGAGCTATTCGATAAGGGGAACTGAAATTGTAAAAAACAAAAAAAAAAACCAATGTTTTGAAGAGATTGCCCATCATTTTTAAAACATTCAAAAATATGGACAAAACCAATTATTTGTCAGGAAATACTTACTGAATAGGGCAATTATTTAAAAGTCATAAATCACCCTAATTCTTTTCAAAATGGATTTATTTAACCCTGTTTTACTCCCAGAATCACATTTGTGTCACCTGCCAACCTTGGATAGTGTTTCTTTAAAATATCACTCTTGGATAATTATACGGCAAATTTCTTCTTTATGTTGAGTTTTTCCAGTCAAATTGACCCGAATTAGATAGCTTGTGGATTGAAAATGACATGGTATAAAGCTGAAACACTGTTGCAGTGTCACTCAAATGCCAAGAGGAATATATGGTTACCTGTAACCATAATTACAGAGATGGAAAAATGTGTCTCTAATTTTAACATTTTTAAATTTTTGTTTAGAAACAATCACAATGGTATGTTTGTATGGACACGCTGTTCGTGGGGAAGCGGGTTGGCGCAGCGTTACTTCCCTCGCCTTGCACCAATGAGGTCCTGGGTTCGAGTCCCGCTCCCGGCGCTTTATGTGCATTTGGTTTTCAGTCCACTCGCTTCCGCAGGTTTTTCTCCGGGTACTCCGGTCTTCCTCCTGCATTTAAAACTGTCACCAGATTTGTCCATCTTAGTCTGCCCCCACCCAGGATATGGGAAGCTGCGAAAGGGTAAATATTACAATCTAAGTACCGATAGGATGTGCGCCTGAAAAAGGCTGCCGCTAAATGAAGTGAACTGATTGTGACGATCTACCTGCAGCGAATCATGAGCGGTTTGATCTAAATGAAAAATCGCTATACAAAAACCCAGTTTTTATTATTTATTATTATTCCTGTATCACCAAAAAATAGTCATGTCCGAGGAAAGTGAAATTTAGATATCACGATGATGGGCGATTCCTTTAATAAAGTATTTATAAGTGATGTGTTACGTCTGTATGTAATCACTTGTCTTGCTAAGCCTTTACATTGTGAAAATTACTTTGGAATATCGGAAATCTTAAATAATTAATGGTTTGTTTTTTTTTGCTTTTGGTACAGTGTTTCGATGTTAGCTTTTTAGGGATGACCGACTAAATTGCTAATTGATTTTGAAACTGATTGATCAGAAAAAAGTTGTAAAGTGCCAGTGAAAATTAATGTCATGCACTCATGTTTGCTTACCAATATTGTGGGTCATTAGGCTTATAATGAAGGGGTACGGAATTTTGTGATATAAAAAAATCCAGTTTCCCACATTTTTTATAACAGCAATCAATTATTTGAATGAATATATGTGGAGTGTTCCTTATCTCTTATTTTGTAGAGAAATAATTTTTCTTGTTTTTGTTTGACCTCCAGAAAAGTACGTACTTTGATCAACTCACGAGTGCAACAGCTAAGAAATACTTCAAGAAATTTGTGAAACGATGGAATAGTCAGAAACTACCAAAAGTAAGTCATCTCATTGGCAGTAGATCGCTGTTTATGTCTGTAATATTAGTGATGAAACTGCAAACGTGACAAAATACAAGATTTATGTTCTTATTTTGCAAACTGTTCACACTCCTGAATGGGGACATTCCTTTTTACATTCCACCCCATGTCATTTGCCCCACCTCCAACTTTCAAATATGTTCCACTGTGTAATTTTCTATTTATTGTCAGGGTCCTGACTGTAAATATAACACCAAGAATTTTATAAGTTTGTGAAGACCCTAATTTGAATACAAATGATCGGCATTAAAGTGAAATTTAGTAGAATTATGAGTTTGTAATGATAAAATGTTTGGTTTTAATTAATTGCAGAAATATTACAAAGGAATTGATATAGTAGATGCAAGGTCATCACTCACAAAGTATAAGTGGAAGGTAAGTGGGGGGACGGGTTTGCGCAGTGTTTCTGCCCTCGCCTTTCACTACTGCGGCCCTGGTTCGATTCCCGGTCGGACCTAGGTTATATGTGAATTTTGTTGTCGGTCCATACGCGTCCTCGCAGGTTTTCTCCGAGCATTTCGGTTTCCTCCTGTATCTAAAATAAAAAAAATAAAATTCTTTTCGATTGATTTCTTTCTTTCACACCACGGAGGCTTCCCTTGAATTTAATGCATATGCACTATTGGGATTAGCCTGGTTTTCAGCCGAATGTTATAAATAAATAAATAAATAGAAAGATAAGTGTGTGTATTGCATGGAGGTACTTCTATCATACATACATGATGCCATCCCTATAAATCAAACCTGGGACCAAATTTGTCTAATCAGTGTCAGAGAAATATCACGTCATGTGTGGCTGATTCAAGTAACTACAACCTGGTATTCACATATGTATCGCTGCAAACAGATCATATTTACATAACTGTCGCAACCCAAGTATTTGAATTTAATCAGAATGTTTGCAATATGCTCATGCGATTTAAAATTGACTAGATAATGATTTTATTAATTTGTTTGTTGCAGAATTTTCTTTTCATCAATCATATCCCTTATTTGTCCCCGCCGAATGAGTGGGGACTATAAAATGAGCTCCTGTGTGTCTGCATGTCCGTGATGAAAATGCTAACCCAAATGTTAACCTACATTTTCTCAGAGGCCGAGGGTCGCACGTTCCTGAAACTTGGTGGGTACCTGCCCCTTGACCGTCCAAAGTTTGTATTGGTTAGTGGATCAATGGTCATCGGGGGTCATCAGGGGTCTTTGAAGGCCAACAGAGGTCAAATGGGATAAACCTTAGTGTACGGACATGAAACTTGGAGGGAGGGGTCAATTGTTGATGATAAAAAATGTTGATTTCTCAATGTGCATTACTGATCTCCACATTCGGCGGGGACATATTTTACGCATCGCATAAACCCGAGTTCTACCTGTTCATTTTAGTTTGCAGAGAAAATGAGAGCTGATCTGGGTTCACTTAGTCCAGCCAAAATGGACTACGCTTGGAAATCAACGCCCGCTGCCATGACTCCGCCACAGAGGACATTCTCTACATTTGGCAAAGCTGGTCGCACTGGCACTATAGGGCCTTCATTACCGACGGAGACACCTATCCATCTACAGAAGCCTGCTATGTTGAGTTTTGGGCAGTCGACAGAATCACTAGGTCCCAGTAGGCCGATGCAAGGTCCGATGAGGCCACCTGTAAGTGTCATTTGTATTAGGCTAATGAAAGTTGATCCCCAGTTTCCCGTTTCAATTTTTTTCATGACTGAGTGGGGAATTTTTCATTATTCATTATTCATCATTTTCAGATTTTCATTATTGATGCCAATTTAACTGCAGTATCATTGTTTTGCGGCATGCTATGACACACTGACTTATCGTCAGACTTCATTTAAATATACTTTGGTACACACGGAAGTGTTTTGTTACGAACTTACAACACTTCTTATACTTATAACATGT
Source organism: Ophiothrix spiculata (assembly GCA_000969725.1). NCBI lineage: Eukaryota > Metazoa > Echinodermata > Ophiuroidea > Amphilepidida > Ophiotrichidae > Ophiothrix > Ophiothrix spiculata. The sequence goes on along the minus strand of JXSR01S062101.1, from coordinate 34,590 downwards.
TCCTTTGATTCAGTTATCTTAAACACAATTTTTGCCAACATCATTTATTTTGAAGCATGGTAAATTAAAACATTACTAAGTGCACATGTGAGCTTACAGTTTGGTCTCCAATCAATGCGCCGTGCATGTGGTACATCCATCTTCCTCATAGTTCACGCAGCATTTTCAATAGACTACTTCATCAACGATCGCTGGTTCCCCGTAATATTTTTTGTCTAAGAAAACACACACGTGGATGTAGCTAAGGAGCCGGGGAACAGCGTAAATCGGTTATTGATTTTAGAAATATGATGTTTACGATCCTTCCGACCCCTATGCCTTCGTAAACAGTACTTAAAATGTATCTTTCGTGAGTAAGGTTACTATAAAACAGCTGTTTTTGTCTTAAACTGTTAGAAAATATGAAATAATGAATTATTTTGAAATATTTGACTGGCATTTCTTTCTGACCGGGAAACGGGAAACAGGGAATCAACTTTCATAAAACTTAGGGCATAAATGATCTGATAATTGAATATAGGAAAACCATACTGACCCCAAGTCTAGGCTGCCTTGCCCATACAAAAGTAAGTGATGATCAGTGTCCAGTATTTATTTTTGAATGACAATTATATTCATCATTATAGGACAATATACTTTCTATGGCCTCAGTAGGGAAGCATGGACTTGGGTCAGTTTAGTATTCCTATATTCAATTGCTCAATTGCTACAATTAGCCCAATTGTCTGTATATAACTTTCATGGTTGCATTTTACATGTGTATTTTGAAAAAAAAATTGTAAAGTATATTGTGGTTAAAATTATTTTCATTCTGACAAAATCTCTAATATGAGTTACAAGGATTCAACAGAGAATTTC
>JXSR01S062101.1:9968-20022 GCA_000969725.1 Ophiothrix spiculata | reverse complement strand
GACCCACCCAATCAATTTGAACATCCAATTTTAATCAAGTTGGGTGCTTTTTAAGGAAAGCTTTCCCAAATACATCCAATTGATAAAATTGGGTGCTTTATTTGTGATGAAAGCCCACCAGTCACTATATGCTAAAATTTGTAAAAAACATCCCTAAAAGAAGACACATACATGTTAATGTCAGATAACACCCGTCCCTGTGCTGTTTGCCACAACCATGGTTAATTAGTACCCCTACCCAAGGTTTCAGATACATAGTTCATTATTTTAAAACCTAATAAATCCAACAAACTATGCTATTAAATTCATTACTTTAAACCAGTTTCAATCGCACAAAACAAATAAAATACAAAAACAAAAAAGTTCTGCAGGTCAGCAACTAGCAAGTTTCAATCCTATTTTTATCTCAGATTTTTCAAAAGTTCAATAGTTGATATGTGTTTTCTTTTACTTTAATTGCATGAGAACAATGGGCGTTTTATTTTTGAAATGTGTAGCATGAGACCTTTTTTGTGATTCTAAAATTGTAAAAATGCCATAATACCTGTGAGTGTATATCAGGCTTTGGTTGGCCAATTCTAGATGTCAAGAATTTGTTACATTTCCAGTGTTACCTAGAAAAATGTTGGAGGTACAAAGTATATCAAGCATTACCTTTTGAAAAAAATGCAGAAACTGATTTTGATTATGAATTGTTTCCTTCCCCCCCCCCCTTTTCAAAGGTTATAATTGGACTAAAATAGACCCCAAATGTAAAATCATTGGGAAAAGGGTGAAGTTTACATACCAAGTTTCTCAAATATTCTAAAATTTATCAGCCTCAGCTAAAAAATGGCATATTTACATGATTATATGACTACGGCATTAGTTCAAACTTTCTTCCAATATGCAAAGTTTTGGTCAGTGGAGCCCCTGAATCAGTTGACCACTGAATGGTTCATGATATATGAGCAAGTTTGGTAATTAAATACCAAAATGTTTGAAAAATAGTTGAAGGAACCATATTTAGCTCTGCATCTCTTCTGAAAAGTATATACATAGAATTTTGTTGTCTTTGTGAAGCTCAAATTTACATTGATGTGTAAATATTTATTTGTTTTTGATGAATGTACTATATATTGTTCTTTCTTTGGAAACTTTAAAGGAATTTTGAATATACTGTATTATTTTTATTGTAAATTGTAAGATTTTTTTTTATCTAGATGTGGTGGTAAAGGGTTCTTTTTATATATCTGTATCTGCCAAATTTATATTAACATATGTATTCTTGATAATTGTTTTCTCTGCTCTCTGCATTAGTTTCTCTTATATTATATTATTGTAAGGCTAAATAAAAGTTATTGTGTATGTCAAATTGTTTTTTTTTTATTTTTTTTCCCAAAATATTTTCCCACTGTTTTCAGATATTGTTTGCTGAGTCAATAAGAACATTAATTTCAATAGGTAAATTCAGGGAACATTTGCAATATTGTCAGTTAGAGTGTATTAAACATTGGGGGGGGGGTTAAGTTGGATTTTTGACATTATGTTTTACCATTTTTATTGGGGGAAAATAAAACACTATAAAAAAACAAATTTGAGAATTTTCAAAAATTTATTACACACAATAATTATATTCTTATACCAGCATGTTACTTTGAGACAAACAATTTTATTTAGCCTAATCTGTGGTAATTATTGTAAACATTGCTCCTGCAATTTTCACCATCTTACTCCATGTCAACTTCCCCTTTTCATCCTCATTATCAATGTCTTATTTTCCTTCCCATTCATCTTCAACCTTCATATGCCAAAATCATTGCAGCTGCAACAACAGCAGCCCCCTCCTGCTCCTCCTCCACTTGCCAAAGGGGGGATTTGTCCCCTCCTCCTGTCACAAGCCTTCTTGCACCCACATTAGTCACTGATACAAATTTCACGCTCACTTTCCCCTTGTTTTTGATAATTTAGATGTAAAATGTCAAAGAAATGTAAACTTTGCATGAATTTCAAGATATTATGTCAATTTTAGTCCAAATTGTGTAATTTTCAAGATTTTAGCTGAAATTAACATATTTGATGGAATTTTTTCACATGCTACACACTCATTACAAAAAATGCCATACTAATTTTTCTTCCAACCATTTTGCTCCAAAAGTTTTGCTCCCAATGTTTCCTTTGCCCTCAGTTTGACCCCCCAAACACACTTTTGAAATTCTAGCACAGCCACTGCCTCCACCTCCTCCTCCTCCTCCTCCTCCTCATCCTCATCCTCATCCTCATCCTCCTCCTCATCTTCATCCGCCTCCTCATCCTCCTCATCCTCCTCCTCATCCTCATCCTCATCCGCCTCCTCCTCATCCTCATCCTCATCCTCATCAAAACAACAACAATAACAACATCATCATCAGTAATGCCCCATTCTTCTCATCTTCATTCCTCGCCATTTTAATTCCCCTCCTCCTCCGCAGTACCCTCACCTCCTCACTTATTTCAGGTTTCAGTCTCATGAGATGACTTATTACTAATTTGATTTCCTGTAAAGATATAATATGCCACAACTTGACCCATCACATGCACAAAAAAGGTACATTTTTAAGTATTTTATAGGTATTGTACCAAATAGACAGGTTCTATTTTAGAACTGAAAACATGTAGACATAGGTACCCAAAAAGTTACTTATTTCCAAGGGGAGCGATGGGAAGAACTTTAGAAGGTTTGGTATGGGTATATATGCCTGCTGTATTTTGAAATTTGGTAATCTCTATATCTATTTTTGACTCATAAACCCGCCGATCAGTATACCAATTTTGACAACTCAAATTGGTTGCCTTTGAACAGATCTCCCCAAAATATACAGTGTACAGCAATTTAGACAAATTCTATATGTAAGTCCATCTGATGTGATGAAAACCACCCGATCCTTATACCAAAATCTATGAAAACCACCCCAAAAACAGGCCACTGTGAGTTCCTTCCATGCTTATTTTGTACCTAAACTGGGCTATTAAAGCGATCTGTTTTTTTCCCAAAACATGTCAGTGATGATACCTGAAATGTAGCTACTTTGTGCTGGTGTATTTTGTTGTACTGAACCGTCCCTATTTCTCAACACAACTTGTACTGTAATATTCTAAGATGTGCTATACATGTTTACTAGTGACTTTATAGAGCAAATAAAATTGAATCAACTGTTTGCAATTTATTATCATAAAGAACAGTGTGGCTATCTGTTTTGATTAAGCCTTGTTGAATTTCATTTTGAATATGTTAAAGCAATACTATAAGATTTTGATCAAAAATGATTTATAGTAAAAACATTTTAAAATGAAGGAATGTGACAATCTAAAATCATTTTCAAGTGTATTTTGTGAAACAAATTGTTTTGACATCAAAAAATAGATAAAAAGCACATGCATGCTTTCCTATACTCATACATGTCGATTTAAATTCGGGATCCCGAAATTAATTCAACAAATGGTCAAAACAGAAAAAGTAAGCATCTTTGAGCCAATTCGTTTGGAGGGTATTATACAAATACAACATGGTATCGAGGGAAGTAGTGAAAATTCTTGAATCCAAGGTGTTGGATGCAAGTAGTCACTCGCATCCAACACCGAGGGATCAAGAATTTTCAGTACTTCTCGAAATAAACCATGTTGTATTTGTTTAACTATACCTCATAAATATTTTACTAAAATTTGATATTAACACATCAAAAAAATCACCAAAAAATGTCCATTCTTCTCGATCACCGTATAATTTCCAACTGAGAAGTGATATGTATGATAACAGGGGGTGCGATAGTTTCTCAATTTTTTTCCCTGCGTGGGCTTTATGCGCACTTGAGGGAAGTAGGCATAATGCTGTCATTCGCATCAGCTTTAACTGACCAATTGTATTTCGTGGTTTCCTAATAAATATTTACGAGGTATAGTAATCATACTACCAAAAACAAACCCAATAAGCCCAAAAAAGCAAAAGTCATGGGTGACAGGGGGGCGCTTCATTTTGAACACCTTATAGTATTGCTTTAATCAAAAGGATTTATCAGGTTTATCAATTAAAGCTACTCAAGACACTAGAGATGTATTCAAAGAGAAACAATTCTGCTATTTTTTATTTAAAATACCGGCATATTTATTAAAGATTAATTTTGAAAATCATCTTTAAATATCAGCAGGTATTTCAAGGTATTTCTTAACTTTTACATTGTTTTTCACCTTGCGATATTTTAAAAAGCATTTTCTTAAAATCAATTTCAAGCTAAAATGCCTTAATTTTTTAATTTTTTTTCATTATGATAAATAAATAATACAACTCAAAAAAATAACTTCAACTGAATTACAAATTCCTTTAAAACGCACCCTCTAGTGCTTTGCAACTCAAAGGACCATCTTTCAATTTCAAGTAATATTACACAACGACCATAACTTTGGATTTGATTGTTCAATGAACATGAATTTTGGCATGAATGCTTAAGACTCATATCTAGGGAACCATGCTTTGAATTTCTATTCCAAATTTAATTTATGTACACTGAGGTGATTTGAGTGGTGTTTTTTGTTTGTTTTTATACCATGGCAATGGCAAAGGAGAATTTAAAAAATCCGATCCCATCTGGGTTCCGTGTGGAATTGATTGTATATATGTTTAATAATATAGTGTTCTGCTTGTTCAAAGTTTTAACCAATCAGATGCCTTGCTTGGTTTCCATAGCAACTATCGTAATAAAATGTAATTTTCAAAATCCATGCTGTCTAAGCTTTCCAATGATAGGCTTTATGGGTTTTATTCATAGTTGATATCAAAATGTGAAATTAAAATTTGATCATTCCCTTATGAATAACCCCTTAAAAGGCTAAATAAAAGAAAGAACAATTCTCAGAATCAGAATTCAATAGTTGCGAAAACATGAAAAAGTAATAACAAATATTTCACTGGACATGTTGCAAGAATGCTGCTCACTGCTGTCTGATCTTCTGGCCTTGTGTCACTAATTGAGGTAGTAGTAAATGGGTGGAGGCGTTACAGTTTTAGGAAAAAATCAGGAGTATTTTTACCATAATTTCAGATAGGTGTGGTCAATTGATTTGGTTTATGGACCATAACCTTGACAATTTATCAGGCTATAAGTCCCCATTGTTTCATCTTCAATTATTCTTTTTGAAATAATCGCATTCAAATGGGTGGGGTGTAAGGATGCAGCGGTTGCATCCACACTGTAGCAAGTATGTATGCATTACAATGCATTGAAGGTCATTGAATTGACTATAGGTGCATTATAAGCATTGGCTATTACCTATCCTTGTACCTGCTGAAGGGTTATTGTTTATGAACAAATGAAAATCAGTGATTATGAAAAGAAATTGTTGATGAATTTATGAAAAGAAATTGTGGATGAAGTCATCTAAATTGGTATCTGTAGAAATGGATTCCAATTGACTTTTAAGAAATATTTGATCACACTGTAGTTCAGTACAGAAGCAAATTCCTTCATTATAAGTTTGGTTTATTTAAAAGTATATAGCACCCCCTTCATATACCAAAGGGCCAAATTATTGAATTACATACAGTTATAAAGATATGATGAAATCAATTATGGTACCATTTTACATGAAATTCTATACTTACACCCTATATGACAGTTTGTCAAGTTCCATCCTGTATATCCACTTTTTTGTGGTTTGTCGGTGATCCTTATACAAATAAGCATAGCTTTACAATGATATATAATTTACTGGGACTTAAAACAGGAAAAGAAATGCTATGCGTGAAAAAGAAAGGACATGCAAATTCCATTCTACATCAGTGTGTAACGCAGATTCGGCCTCCTAGAAGATTTCAGACATACGGTTAACATGGTTAAGCAGACGGGCTTTTGTGAAAAGTGGTCATATTTCGGAGATCTGAGGTTAAAACATGATTGTCCACGTGAGGTTAAAACATGATTGTCCACGTATGCTGAAGAGGATAAAAAAAATGTAGCATTTGCTTTAAAGAGCAGATGAATACACAACATAACAGTCTGATGTTAGAAATTAAAGTTGCCAACATGCTAGTCAACATGTTCAATTTGATTTATCATGTTTATGAAAACACCCGTCCAGAACAAACAATCTGAGGGTCGCATAGGAAATAAAGAGGATTTTTTAAATGAAACCGATACGTTTGTGAAAAGATGTTGAACACGTTGAGGTATTTTATTTTATTTTTTTATAAATATTTTATTACACTTTAGAGGAGTGATCCTCATGGGATACCCAACACTGATAAACACTCTACAAGGGGTACCCCTACAATGACCAGAACGGGGTTGGAAACAATTAGGGGTAGAATACCCTACTCTTTACGATACTTATTGCGATTACATGCCGACTCTTCTGTATACATGGGACCGACGGCTTTACGTCCCCTCCGAAGGACGACAATCTCTCATGAAATATTCACCCCCAGGGGGGCCACTTAGCCATACTGCATGTTGTACACATGCGTGAACAAAAAAACACGGAAAAAGGGGGGTATTTTTGTCAAGAGGCACGGTCCGTACGTTTCGCGTTTAGGGGTCAGAAAACACTGATTTTCAACAAAAAGGGGTATAAATCCGACCAAACGTGTTGGAGGGTAATTTTTTAGACTAAGGGATGTTTATTTAGAAAATGTTGTTAAGGGGGTAAAATGAAAGGAATAGCCGTGTGAAATCCTTGTTTAGGGGTCATTTTTAAGGCTACTCGATAAACGTGTTTAGGGGGTATTTTAAAAACCTTTGTTCACGCATGTGTACACCATTATAGCTAAGTGGCCCCCCGGGTATTCACCCAACTCTAAATACTTCATAATATAATTGGTATACCGGTATAAATGTAATAGTAATTATAGCCTTGTAGATATTTACAATAAGGGAGTGTTCAGAAATATAACTTGGTGGGGACGTTGAATCCACTGCATGGCCCTCTGGTCGTACTCCGAACTTTTGTTGCAGCCTCTGATTGCCCTCATTGAAATCAAACGCGAAGGGATTTGAAATCGAAACAGTGTTAGAAACAAACAGGGGTAGAATATCATATTTATACTGACTGCGATTGTATGTACGGCTCTCCTGCACGTGAGACAGTCGGCTTTACGTCCCCTCCGAAGAGGACGATGATCAGGACGACGATCTCTCATGAATTATTTACCCCCGGGATTTACCCACCTCTAAATTTACTTCATATCAGGTGCGGGGATCGAATATCTGACCCAATGCTTACACCAAGTCAGACAACCCCCTCGACATTTTTTCTTAAAAGAATTTTCAAAATTTGGGTTAAAAAAGAAAAAGACAGCTTTCAATAGCGTATCATGTAGTGGTAGACATGGTAGAAGAAGAAAACGATTTAGGCCTAAGGTGCATAATTACTAAAAGATATAATACCGCATGATGGAAAAAAGGGGGGAACGAGGTTAAAATGTACATGTAGGCCTATCTATAGTTTTAGAATGCTAAAAATGCTATAGCAGCAGGGAAATAAAAAAGGGACTCATTGACAAGATCGAATGCACTATGATTTCAAAATAGAGATCGTTGAGTATAGGCTAGAACAGCATTTTAAAAAAGAGGTCATTGCGGCCGGACAAGTAAATTTAGTTTGATCCTGTGTTTGATAAGGGGATCTACATGTATCTCGAGCTAAGTTGAGCACATCCTGCGTAACCACATGCATATGCCCAAGGGGGCATAAGGTTAGAGTGTCTGGTCAATGTATCCGCTTTAGGGTCTCACAGTGCCCGGCGCGGTGGTGGGGGTAGAAAAAATAGACTTCAGAATTTTGACTATCTCTATACCTCGAAAAGCGTGATTTTGCGACCCATCTCTAGCACCCCAATTTAGGGCAAATTGGGTGCTTTTTTTGGCAAAATTGTCCAAAATACACCTAATTTTGCAAATTGGGTCTGTGACGAAAACCCATCCTTCAATACCAAAATTACGAAAATGCATCCCAAAACCTTTGAGCATCCCTAAATACCATTTGTTAGTAAGAACCACCCCGGGTCTCGATGAAGTCAAGAGGCAAAGTCTTTTATGGAGAGATCATATTTTTCTTCCTTTTTCTTTTTTCTTCAAGTTTGACTCTGTGCGCCTCATGATTTGACCCTCTTCAGCAAAATGTTCAGGTATATTAGTGAACACTCCCTTAGCTATTGCCAACTGACTTGTTTTTCACGGTGACAGAAAATACTAAAACATTAACAAGTTTCTCCTTGAATTGTGTTGATTGTGAACCTGTGTTTTACAACAGATTTATCTGCACGATTGCATAAATTTGTACTTAACATATGAAAAATGCGTGATTTTGAGCAAATTGTTGATTATTTAGGCTCCTTTGGACCGTATCAAAAGCGAGTTTATTTTCTACTGTGTCTCATAAGCATCCCAGGCGCATGGCACAAATTGGGCCAAGTTTTTCTCGGCGGGTCAGTGGATCATTGGTGTGCATCGCCAGAATTGAACTATGTTAACTGTTCTAATTGGGATCTGAACACCAGACGCTGCGATCAAGCCAAAAGGGGTGCCGTTTTACCGAAAACTACGGATGGTGGCTATGAAAGTTGCGAGAAATATAATCTGTCTGGGGTAGATTTTTATCCCGGGATTAACACATCGGATTATCCTGTTGTATCATGTGATGACGGATGGGATTATGACCATAGCCAGTTTGATTCGACTATTATTACTGATGTGAGTACACGCTGCTATTGTAACAACAAAGTAGGCGAAGACGAGACACTTAAGTTCGGCCGGCTTTCATATAATTTATAAAGTCTCTGTTACACAGTTAGAACTATAGTTCGTCGGGGTTCGTCGTGTGTTCGTAAGGCTGCGATCACATAATAATATATAGAAGTATACGGTATTCGCTATAGGCTATAATAGGCCTATACGCTATTCGATGCCTATATTTTAGGCTGCGATCACATAGAACTATACTATTCGGGTATACGGTGCACGATTTCACCGGGGCACGCGTATAGGGAGGGTGGGGTGAGTAATTGGCCCCCCTTTTGTTTAAACGCCCCTGTTTTGGAAAGGTTAAGGTCTAGAAGATTTTCCTGTAAACACAAGCTTAGATATGTACCCAAGCTATGTTTTATGTAGATACTAAGACTCTGCGGCTTATCGTATTTAAATAATTAAAAATATAAAAAATGCGTCAAAAGGGCCAAATCACACCGCTATGCGGGGTGAGTTGGCCCACCCAGTGGGGTGAGTTGGCCCCATTTACAAAAAAAGAGTCGTACTCATTTTACCGGAAAAAATTCGTTTTATGTAGATACTAAGACTCTGCGGCTTATCGTATTTAAATAATAAAAAAATAAAAAAAAAAAGCTTCAAAAGGGCCAACTCACCCTGCTATGCGGGGCGAGTTGGCCCACCCAGTGGGGTGAGTTGGCCCCATTTACAAAAAAAAAGAGTTGTACTCATTTTACCGTGACACATTTCATACATTATGTTTTTTTAAGTGAAGCACGGGAATGTTCTGCATAAAAATATGTCCCTTTGAGATGAAATGCCATAATAAATTAATACAATATCGATCTTTTAAAAAGATACGTTGTGACCTACAGTGTTATCCGCGATGATGCAATATATGCAATATTAAAGGTATACCAGTTTCATTTAAGACTCCTTGCGTCTTGTTATACGCATCTGTTTACTTGTTTAGAATTAAAATCGTGTTAAAACGTTATAAATGTTATTGTGCTAGAGTCTGAGTAGGTTATCATACCATCTTGGGCAAATTCGCCATAGGGCCAACTCACCCCGTGTACTAGGGAGCCAACTCGCCCCGTAGGCCCAGTTTTGACTTAACCTTGTGGTATACCAACAAAACAAAGGATAAAGTGGATTTGATCCCATGACATCTTGGACATGTACCATACTTCGTAATCAATAATAATAACTTGGACCAGCGAAGTAATATCTTGACACTAGTACAAAATTACGTTTGCTAAAAAAGTTTACTTAGGTAACTCAAAAACTCGTTTTACTGATAACTCACACAAAGAGATGAGCTGGGTTTTGTAAATTTTATG
>JXSR01S062092.1:0-11156 GCA_000969725.1 Ophiothrix spiculata | reverse complement strand
TAGGCTCTTGTCTTCGACAAAAGCAAATAAGTCTGGCCGGTTTACAAATGCTTTCCCTCATGTAAAAACAAAACGATTTGTCACGGATTGCAACTAATTTCTCAAGTGGGTGTTATCTATACTTATTGACTCCAGTGAATAGAATAAGTAATGAGGTAAAACAATATTTTACAACAGATTACAGTGTTAGGCCGAAACCATAGTCGGCCTCCAAACAAAATGTTCCCTACCAAGCATTTGGTTGTGACGTCAAAATGACGAGTGACTCCAAACAAAATAACTTGGAACACCGAGTTGAGACCAAATAAAAATTCGCGCTAGATTGCACATGTTATTGAATTGCCATATACATTGAACCAAATGTTTGTTACCCGTTCATACTTTAAATTCGATGGCAAATATTTGGTGACGTCACGACCAAATGTTTGGTAGGGAGAATTTTGTTTGGAGGCCGACTATGGTTCGGCCTTTATGCACTGACAACACATATGGACAGGCATACTGTTATAAGTAAGTCTATTCATTGATTTCATTCTTTATAGAGAAAGAACAGATGAATATTCTTAAGACTCCTGAAATCTGTAACGTTTGAAATCTGATTAAAATTCAGTGATTCTACGCTGCAATTTATACACCAGCAACAAAGTACATGAAACCCTGTGGCCAAAGTGAACATATGAAAGTTAAAGGTGCATGTTCTGATCAATGGCGGTGGAAGGCCACTTATAAAAACACAAATACATTAATGCATTTTATGTCAAAAAATGAAATTTGATCTTTTCACCACATTTTTTCTTTAGCAGCCATTTATTTAAAAACTCCAATCATGACTTTCCGTTCATTTTGCCAGAGCACCACTCATTTCCAGTTTTAGAAAGTCCATGCTTATTCCTTTAAAATCATATTTACCGGATTCCAAAGTCGGTATTTTCCTTTGGTTTTTTTGACATGTTTAGTCAAATATGTGTGATGCAGTCATATCATACAGTAGTGCATTGAGGTAAATTTACCAGTAAATGTATCAATGAATAAAGGGCTAGATAGACTTTGTCATTTTAGTAGTCATTTTCATTCAGAATTTTTTCTCATGGGGTTAAATTTTCACCACTATGTTAAATTTGGAATGAACATTTTCATTTTCATTTTTGTCTCGCCTGAAAATCTTTTCAGGAAGAGACATAGCATTCCAATTTTCTGTCCGCCGTCCACAAATTTAGTCCAGAGCAAATCTCGGAAACCGCATGCCCAACGTTAATGATATTTGGTGACTGGGTAGACCCGGAGCCGAACTGGATCCAGCAACAATTTTGGCGCAAAATATGCTAATGAAGTACCTAATTTGCATAATTTATGCATAAAATGGTTTAAATGGCATATTTTACAAACCATGCACCCTACATTCATGAAATTTGGTGGGTAGGTGGGGATAGAGCTGCGCTTGTGCCAGCTGTAATTTGAGCGCAAAGTGTGCTAGTTGAGTACCTAAGGGCGTGTTCTCACTGCGATGTTTGGTATCAGGTCGTGGTACTCGATGCTACATCGAGCCCACTTTTTTGCCCAGTGAGAACGCGTTTTAAGTGGGCTCAGACCTACATCCGAGATCGGTTCCGAGACCACCTCATGTAGGTAGTCTCGGTACCAGGACGTGGTACCAAATGCATAGTGAGAACGCGTTCATGCATAAGTGGGCCCGGCTCACATACATGTACTAGTAGGTTGGCTGTTATTTCTACCTATTGCAGGCTAGCTGTATTTTTTAAAATAGCAAACATCAATTGCATTACTTTGTTTCATTTTTCCTGTGGATTGAATTTTAAAACTGTTTACCACACATGGAATTTATTTCTTGCTCTGTATATGTTACGTTTGAATTTAATTTAATATTATTTTAAGTATTAGTTTCTTTGTGTCTTCAAAAGTTTTGTGTAAACTATAGGCCCTATAAGGAATTACGTTTGTAATCTTGATGTTTTATATATTTTTTACATTAGTGTAGATAATATTTGTTGTAATTTGGTTTCAAGCCACTAGAAATAAATAAATCCTGGTAAGTGAACTCAATACCACATTGGTATTTGGCACGGGAGGTAGTACTTTACTGTGACAGTGAGAACAGGAAATCAATGTGGGCCGAGCCCACTTGTATGTGTACTCAGACCTAGGTCTGAGCTCACATGTTCAGTGAGAACACGACCTAATTTGCATGATTTATACATAAAATGTTGCTAATTTTTCAACTTTGTCCGATTTCAAAGGTTACGGTGTCAATTTGTTCGTCTTGGACCAGTGATCAAAAATGTCAAAGGTGACCCTGTCGTCCGACCACTTCCTTGGGGTCAATTTCAAAAGGAAGGTCAAATTTTCAACTTTGTGCAATTTCAAAAGTTAAGGTGTCAAATTGTTCGTCTTGGACCATCGATCAAAAGTGTCAAAGGTGACCTTGTCGTCTGACCACTCCCTTGGGGTCAAAGGTCAAATTTTCAACTTTGTCTAAAAAAAAGAAAAAAGAAAACAAATATTTCTCCAATGATAACATTTTTTATTTGGAATGTTTGCCACTGTCTGAAAAGCGGATTAATCTGATTGATAATATTGTCTAGAAACTCGAGGTCAAAATGCAATCAGTTGTCTGGATTTTACAAATGGTAAAAATGATGAAGTGTATCTAGGCCTTAACAAATACACAAGTTTACACAATTGCTGCAACCTTCACAAACAAGGGCAAAGGACTAGTCTTGACTGAATTAAAAATGAGTTCAGACTTTAAATGTCAAAATATTGACGAAACAAATACATGTGTATTACAATGAAGAATAAAAGAAGTGCAAACTAATGTGACTTTCGTAGTTTTCTTGGTTTTAATTTTTTATTCATGTACAAAATATACAAGATCAATTACATCAAGATGTACATACGAGGGGGTATTAAAAAGTTTTAAGATCACCCAGAAGGAAAGAAGCTATGCCAAGGAACTTTTGTCAGGATGGTCATTCGTCCTGTGTACTTTATGGTGCAAAAATGATGAATGACATTTGGTTTCGATAGATGTCATCAACCTCTCTGCGCTAGCCTAACCAGACAAACTGCATGGAGAAATCAAAGAAATGTGGCATGATTAAATCCCTGCATTTGATGGGTTTTGGTCCAGTAGTTCCAAGATGGTACGCCCAAAATTTAAAGTGTGATGCCCTAGTATAGGTTAGGATCTCCTCTTTCCATTGATACCAAAACTATGGAAATCAGTCCATAAAAAATGATGTCTCAAGGACGCAATAAAGCATGGCCAGACCTGAAAATGTTGATTAATAGGGAAATACAAAGTGGATGAGGACTCTACAAAGTCTGTATGTGGACTGGCTGTATTTCTTCTCGGGTGATCTTTAAAACTTTTTGATATCCCCTCATATGTGACACATCCAAGCAAAAAGATGTGCATGTCTCTTTTTATAAATAAAGAGTTGTAAATTATATTAGGCAAAAAAAGTTGTTATCTTGCCCTCAGCGACCGGCCCTAAAAATGTGAAAAATTGATATTTTTTTTTAGTAGGCCCAAATATTAAAAACTCACTGTTTTAGTAGAAAATTTTTATTCAAAGGCTTATTTAACATTAAAAACATGTTCCTTATAAAAATAAATGCCCCCGAGGTACATTTATACCTTCAATCAAAACTGAAGATAAGCAGCTGGTGTGCCTCAGAAGCCCGCATTCAGTTTATTTAAAAAAGAAAAGAAAAAAAGACAGACCGACCCAATTTTTCAATTTTCTAACTTGAGGACAACACAATTTTTTTGCCTTATTACCCATGAAACAAAAAGAAACAAGCTTTAAAATGAATACAAATAAGTGAAACAACAATTTTCATTTAAAAAGAGCATTCCTAGATATTGCTTTCCAGATTCTTAAAAGTAAAATGGTTCGAAATTTTGCCATGGAAGCAAAATTTAGTTTAGCTTTCCCATAAAAACTTGGGCCTATAACACAAGATTTTTGAACCTTAGGGCCAAAATTAAACATTTTGGACCAAAAATGACCTTGCCATCATGTTCAGTATGCAAATCCGCTTCTAGAAATATATACTTTTATTTGGATTTAAAGCATAACTATAGAGTGTTAAAAATGAAGTGCCCCCTGTCACCCATGACTTTTGATTTTGGGGGCTTAAAGCGTTTGTTTTATATGAATACCTCCAAAAGATTCGGCTCAAAGATGCTTACCTTTTCTGTTATGGCCATTTGTTGAATTAAATTCAGGACCCAAATTTAATTCCACAGTATAGGAAAGCATGCATGTGTTTTTATTCAATTTTGGTGACAAAACAAAATGCACTTGAAAACGCTTTAAGATATGATCACATTCCTCTATTCTATGCTGTTTTTAACTATAAACCATTTTTGATCGAAATCTTATAGTATTGCTTTAATTATCCATTGCTGAGTTACAGTGCAAAAACCATTTCTGAAGATGAAGGGTTAACAGGGACCTTAAATAAAGTGTTCTGAAAAAGAAACTGGTACACTTTGTATTGGTTATTTTCTAAGAAATTATATATTTATCAGACCAAAATAATTGCAGATAATGTAAATGGATATGTTTCCTGTGAAATGCGTTCAAAATTTCTTCCCAAATCCGAAACCATCCCGCTAATTATCGGGCAAAGTGAAAAATTTTCGTCAGGAAATAAAAGTTACAGATTTTGAAGGCCACGGGAAAACATCCCAGCGGGAAACGTAGCACACATACCCAAAGCTAGCCCGTATCAATTACTGCTCAACTCCCTCTCAGTATCGAAGACGAACGGGTATTTCAAATTCACAATTATACGCATGGAAGAAGAATATGAATGGATGAGAGCCTAATTAAGCTGTTTAAAAAAGGTGTTGGAATATCTAAAAGATGTTTAATTAAGCGCCAACGCATTTTTTTTTTCATTTGAAATGATGTGAAGCAACAACATGCTTATTTTTTTAAATGTTTAATCAGTGCAAAATATTTTGACATGTAGTGTTCATGAGTTGATCATGTTGATTTATTAAAGAGTTTTTTTCCTATTTTATCTATAATTGTCAGTTCAACATGGGATTTCTAATCACATCGCTTGCTAAGTGTTATACGGCAAAAAATATCAATGCAACTTATAATCGATATCTCAAGAGGAAATTACAGGGCATGAGTCATGACATGCGCCGCACTCTTATCGCGTCGTGCTCAAAATTTGTAAGTTTTGTTTCCCTGCAAATAGTTTTCAGTTTGCCCGATAAGCGGGATAGTTTAGGATTTTGGAAGAAATTGAATACCAATATCACAGGAAACATATCCATTTACATTATCTGCAATTATTTTGGTCTGATAAATATATAATTTGTGAGAAAATAACCAATACAAAGTGCACCAGTTTCTTTTTCGGAACACTTCAGCAAGTGGATAATTTGTTGCTTCTAATGGATTTGTATTGCAAAAGTTTTACTGTTATAAAGAGCCACATATACATTAAGTACAGAATATGTATATAACAGTTATATAAATCCCAAGTATTTATACAAAGAAGTGATGAATCATGATGTGTACAAGATGAAAATGGGTAGAAAGATTACAAATCTATAACAATCAATTATAACTATGCAAGGTTTACATTACACAAATAAATTTATTTTATACATTATTATACATGCATTGCATTTTTAATTAAAACTTGGTGGAATTCCCAAATATAAAATGGCGGCGTTACTGCTGGCGTATATTTCTCAAGATAATATTAAGATCATGCAACAATGCCATCTGAAGTTTCCATAGTAACAGAGTCCTCGGGACATCGAGTGGATCAGGTGACATCATATGTGACCCGTCATATCGCAAGGTAACTAAGGTCGGCATAGTAAATTACAAGATACGGGCCATTGAAGCTGAGCTTAGTCAACAATCCAAGGTCAAATTTCTAATTTCATCAGAAAGGTTACCTTTCAAGTGCATTCTATCATAATATCAGGTTCCAACATCCAAAACATAAGACAAATGTTTCAAAAATCGAGATAAAAATCCTTTCTCCATTCAAGTTTTACCAGTACAGAAACTTTAAACTCGATTTTCTCAGAACCATTGTTTTCTGAACAGGGGTGTGAGAGGCCAGTTGACAAAAAACAAGGAAAAGCGTTGTAAAGTCAGGAAAAAGGTCAAAAACGGGATGAAAATGAATAAAAAAGCAGAAATTTTAACACAAGAACATTTTCAAAAACGAGGAAATCAGCTGAAAAGAGGAACTCTCACACCCCGTCTGAATCAGCCCGATACCTTTTACCAATTTCGATGTTACTTTGCAATCTAACATCCAATAACCAAAAGTAAGGTGTCATTTTATAGCTTAAAATATAATCTTTCAGATGAGAGAATTTTTTTTTTTTCATTTTTGGACCCTTAAGGTACCTTTTGATATGACGGGTCACATATATCAAAGAAACCCTGAATGGCACATCATGTTTTTATCAAAGCATGATAACCACAAAACCAATTAACAGATTTGATTTCGCTGAACATGACAGAATGTAAGTTGCATTCATCATATATCTGCAATGGTAATAATTTGTCACATTCCACAGCCAAATAAACATGATGAAGCAAAAAAGTATAGTGGAAAAATGTGCCACACACTGAGTTTCTACAGTATACACATTCAGTCTGGCACCGAGTCATGGGTTCTCCCAAAATAAGATATCAGGACCTTCCAATCATGCCTTATGTCTTGCTTCATCAAAACCTTTACAAAAATCCCATTGAACGCAAGGCATGACGGGAAGATCCTGTTGTCTTCTTTTGGTTTTCCATATCAGCATTACTGTTAAAAAGTATGTGGGATATATTTCATATCTGGGTATATTTTACGCATGTTTTTGAAGCATTCTGATTCACATCTGACCTGTGAATAACAAACAAATTAGATGCTGCTCTTTTACAGTTGAACCACCCCATCAACAAATCTTTAGAGCCATATTTCAAATTGTGTTATCAACATTATACAAATTTAGTGCCAGGAATTTGAAATCAATTTATAAGGGTTTTTTTACTACCAGGGTTTGTGCAAAAAACTTCCACTGCACAATGAAGTTGTCATATAATACAATATAAGTGCACAGTGTTTATGTGCATGATTAAGATTGTCAGAGAAAATGTGTTTTTAATCATTCTGTGTAAATTTACCAAAAACATAAGTCATCATCTGACCAGGAGCACAGTAAGCGGTCTCAAGCTGTGTTGATATAAACTTCTATGAAGATAAATGACTTCTCCAAGTAAGTGCATCAAAAGTTGATAAGACTCATTCTATTTCAATATTTGGATCTCGCAGCATATAGTAAAGACTTGCTTAATCATGTGGTCTTTCTCATGGCACTCTTCCCTTTTAGCAAACAGTTTCCTTTTCCTTCTCAAGGAATAAGTGTTAAAAATGAGACAAGTTATAAATTTAGTCCTGTTCACTGGTATTTTTGCTGCCAATCATTGCACTTCATTTCGACAGCCAGGGCCAATAATTACAAAACAGTGCTCCCATGTGAGGCTGAATCAGTTCGGGTTTGAAATAGTTGAGTTCCTTCAATAAGTCTTATTCCACATCCCTAAGCATACTAATATAGCAGACTATGGAATCAACTCAGTAATAAAACAGCACCTACAATTATGCCATAAAAGATAACACTTGGTAGCCATGTTTTGACAAACTCTGGAATTCTGAAAAGAAAAAAGAAAAACAATTTTTGACTAATTAATGTTGGATGGTTTTGAGAGTTGATACAAGGAAATATGTCTACAGGAAGAGCAATATATCCAAGTTTCACTTCAAAATAAAACAGTATACATATTTACAATATGTCCTGAGTGGAAATAGGACTGGTCACATTAATTTAGATGACAGGACTTTATCTCTACGTGCAACCCAACATCTGCACTCTGCACCCTGGAGTTGGTTTTGGTGAGAACTGAGTGGACCAAAATACTCAGAATTTGTGCTCAATGGCTGATGATGCCATCACACCTAGCGGTATTATGTGCAGTCTACTAGCACCCTCTATACCTATATGGTCATATTAAAAGTTGCTGAATAACTCTGAAAAAGTCTAATGATGACCAAACTGTTAGTGCCAGTAGCTTGATTCTGTATGATAAGATACCTATACTCTGTAAACCTTGAAGTATGCAGTAAGCAATCAGACTGTTACAAAATCCATAGCATATCCCTTGTATTCTACAACATTGTGAATTTGTGTTTTTGTGCTGTGTAAGAGACCGACAATGATTGATTAGGATTGATTGAAATTACTGCGTATTAATATATTTTGTGCATGAATCTTACATTTTGCTTTTATTTGTAACTAATTTTGTTGCTACCACAAGGGCAAATGTTGAACATAGTTTATTTGAATATTCAGCAAGATTGGGTACAAATATACGTTGTTATGATTCAAAAATTATGGACTAATTTATTTCCCTGTATGACCATATTAGTTTAAATGTGTTATCGGGTGCTGACTGTATACTTCAAGGTTTATACGCTAACTTTACTCAACAAACCTTATTAATCTCTTTCATAACTTACCCAACATGTTTTCCTTTGACAAACATTAAGAAGCAAAGTTTGACCATATTCCAAGATGAGCTGTTGTCGTATTGCATCAGATTTAACGCCATGGCAACATGAGAGTGACAATTGTCACAACAAAGATTGTGCTGAAATTAGAAAGCAAGAAAACATTGAATGTAGTGAAATAAGAATCTGTTGCGATGTATCTCAATCAAATTAGTTGGGCTATTACTCTAAAAAGAATTAATCGCTGCATTTTAAGATCAGCCAAGACCAGGCAATTAAGCTTGGGGGAAAACTCAGGGAATTTGTGAGTATCTTGGTTGTTTAACAGAGATGTGCCATGCACATGGCTGCAATTACCCTTGGATTTACCAAAAAATCTGTGCTAAAACTGGCACAACCAATATCACAAAATTTTTAAAGTGTGTCGAGGAAATATTGAGGGAGACATAGTGCAATATGGTATATAAATCACATGCTGATCTGGTACTGATCTGTAAAATCATGGAAATAAATCGCTTATGGGTTTCAATTTGAATACCTAGGGGATAACAAAAAGTTGCAAATTATCTCTTTGAAATGACTATAAGTTTAACATCTAATCTATTAATCTATAAATGTTGCTCAACTTCATCAACTGTAACAGACAACAAACTCTTCCATTGTGTAACATATATCCAAGTATAATTGTCATAGAATAAGGACAAAAATTGTATCATAAATCACCATATACCCAAGGGAATAGTGCATCATCTTGAATGTTTTCAGTATGTTTACACACATCCAGTGCTCCCCATTCTATTTTTGTATTCGCCAGATACATGTACCTCTGCTACTGCACTGTCCCATGCATTTGGTTTGGCATTCCTTGCATCCAACATCCAGTATACCTTACATATGTGAGCCCCCCCCCCCCCCCCTTGATTTACACACATCCAGTGCTCCCCATTCTATTTTGGTATTCGCCAGATGCCTCTGCTACTGCACTGTCCCATGCGTTTGGTTTGGCATTCTTACATATGTGAGCCCCCCCCCCCCTCGATTTACACACATCCAGTGCTCCCCATTCTATTTTTGCATTCGCCAGATGCCTCTGCTACTGCACTGTCCCATGGGTTTGGTTTGGCATTCCTTGCATCCAACATCCAGTATACCTTACATGTGTGAGCCCCCCCCCCCACGATTTACACGCATCCAGGTCTCACCATTCTATTTTTGTATTCGCCAGATGCCTCTGCTACTGCGCTGTCCCATGCGTTTGGTTTGGCATTCCTTGCATCCAGCATCCAGTATCTAGTGGGCCTGCCAAATGCCATATCATCTTCCTGAAAGGTACAAATAAATATTTGCTGGTCAGTCACTATGTAACATTTGTTTATATTGTAGATTCAAAGAGAGCATACAATTGCTTCAATTTCATACGACATCGGAAACTGACTTATGATATTCTTCATAGAATTAGAATGACATGTCAGAATACCTAAAACTGTGAAAACAATGAAACCTTATATGATGTTGCTACATGTAGGACTCTGAACATTTCAAATTTGCATCTTTGAATTGGTGCTAAATCCTAATTAATTCAAACCCTACCTGGATCAACTATATTTGTGTCATTTACCTTGATATGGACAAGAATTAGCATTCTAATCCATACTAAACAAAAAATACCCAGTTTTCCTATATATTTTCCTCAGTATCCTTACCGATACATAGTATGGCCCAGCAAAGTCTCTGATAATTCCACTTGATGTTGCAATACCCATATGTCCTATGAAAGGGAACAGCCATCTGAAAATGAAAATAAGGTAAAAGGTAAAGTCGAAACTGAAGCTTGTTTGCTAACGGCCGTGGTGCCCATCTCCATTTCCTTAGCGTTTAGGCCAGACTCCACTTCTGTGTATGTCTGTGGGGGTACGCCACTCCTCCCGCACAAACGAGTCTGATTTACCTTCCCAGTACTTTTTACATACTGGTACCCATTTCAATCACCTGGGTGGGGAGGAACAATGTGGACAAAGAATCTTGCTCAAGGACTCAACACTGCAGTGACCGGGCCGGGGCTTGAACCCACAACCTCTCGATTATGAGTCCAATGCTCTAACCACTGCGCCACAGTGCTCCACCCTGCTCCACCCAAATGAAAATAACACATACATAATTACACCTAATGTTGCAATACCCATACATCCTACATTATAGGGCCTATAAAAGTTAAAGTAACCAAAACGGTATTTTTTATGCTTATTTTTACAAGTCCTAGTTTTTGCAAAGGGGTAAAACTCAATGAAAAATCTTTGAAAAGGGGGTTGAGAATAAATGAAGAACTCGCATGCATGGTTACCACTTTTTATGTTGACTTGCCATTCCTAACTGCGCGGACTGGTATAGTATTTCGCACACTGTTACTGTCACTAAGTGCATTCAAGATGAGTGACATATTATACATTTGCACTGAACTCATGCCTCATATTCTATATTTTTTGGTCTTCCTACCTCACAACCGTATGAGCAGATCTCTATACAAAAGCGTGTTGCAATGCCATGAATACTGAAGAATAGCCCCCGACATAAAACATGGTCGC
>JXSR01S062090.1:65241-77610 GCA_000969725.1 Ophiothrix spiculata | reverse complement strand
TCCAACTTTGTCATTTTACCATCACTTTGAACCCATAATACTATCATAATATTCACCTTGTCAATAAAGGGAAATTTGAGGGGCATGGTTTAAATTATTTTCCCGAGGTGATCTCAAAACCATGAATATGCCCGAAGCGAAGCCTAAGCGAAACTGAGGGTATATTCATGGTTTTGAGATTACCGAGGGGAAATAATTTTAACCATGCCCCGAAGAAAAAGCAGTCAATATTCGTTTTATATACCGAATATATAGATTTTTGTCATCTGGTTGGTTAAAAGAATCATTTATGCACTGAAAACACCCGATGGTCAATAGTCGCGCAAGTATTGCTCGTGTTACACCGGCGCTGCAAAATATGTTGAGCGGGCCTAGTGAAAAATATGCCCCGGGCCTAGTAAAATCCATGCCCTCACTTTTAACCAATCAGAGGACAGTAATCTGTACATGAGGTATATAATAAGAAATATGGAGATTTCACATTATTTATATGTTTATGCGAATGCAAAAGCCCTCATTGAATAAACAATCATTTTATACATTTAGAAAATAAGAGTATGAAATCTGGCTTTGGTTATGATAAAAAACAATAAAATAATCACACAGTATATTGTTGTTTGATTTATTTCCTGAACGCATACTCAAAGTCTTGAGGTTGATGCACACATCAAAACTTTGACAATGTATAGTGTTTTTATCTATTAGATTTCCCTGCGTACTGCATCGTTTAACTCGTGCGTAACGCGCGCGATCTTCGGCGCTTCACAAGCATTGGAATTAAGCCAATCACACGATGTAAATATGTGCGACTTTCAGGCAAATTACCGTAGCAACAAGCGTCATTCTCCAAAAACCCCGCGAATGGAGAAATTTAATTATTAAAAATACTATATGCTCTCATCAGATACCATTGCATATACGCTGTAGGCACATGTTCAAGAATTAAATCCAGAAACTATAATTTGAAATTAAAAATTACTGTCACATGAAATTGGTTTTAAGATTTGGTCACATCATTGCACTAATATCATTTCATTTTGAGTTGCAATATAATTCAACAATCTACATTTCATAAATACAGATAACTTACACTTTAAAGAACAATCACATATATACCATCATATATGTGACCTGTCATATCGAAAGGTAAATTTTACCTTAAGGTCGGCATAGTATATTACGATATACGGTCGAATTACTAATTTTATCAGAAACGTTACATTGTATTCTATCATATTATTCACATTTCAACATCCAAAACATAAGAAAAATGTGTTAAAAACGAAGATAAAAATCCCCTGTCCATTCAAGTTTTACTCAGTGCAAAAAAATGAACATAAAAAATGAACTATAGTTTTTCCGAATCAGCCTGATACCCTTTACCAATATGGATGTAACTTTGCAATCGAACATCCAATAACCAAAAGCAAGGTGACATTTTAAAGGTTAAAATATAATCTTTCAGATCAGACCAAAAAAATCAATTTTCATAAGGTACCTTTCGATATGACGGGTCACATATAACCTTCATTCTTGACAAATTTCATATTGTGAAAACATCAACAAAGTGTGTGCATGGTGATCTCAGATTTAGAGAGGCGATCCCGGTCTCATTGCTATTTCATTACGGCATGGGGATCCAATTGGGGGTATTCAGTTTTTTGCCGATGATGTATCACATCTTGTCATAATGCAAAAATATTTTTTCAAAACTCATACACACTTTACATGCAGGTTTGTGTTTCATTCGTGTTCAGTATTATTTGCGAAGTGTGTGGTTTGTTTGTTGATTTTGCTGGTTACCTAGTCCTAGTGTACCTAAATACCCCTCATTTGAGCTGAATAGCTGACAACAACATTACAAGGGCCAGTATACAGAGTCTGGGATCTCACCTTCTTATATTTATGTAAATGGCATAAATATACAATGTGACCTATAAACATGCATGAATACAATACATTTGTCATGCAATCACGGAAAACCTGCCATTTGACGCATCCTACATGTTTCACAATTTGTTTTGTCAGCACAATGTTATGTGACCTGGTGGAAACATATAAATAAGTAACATGTAGGTTTTTCTATGTGCCCGTTTTTCCATCACTGGGAAATCCATCACATAATAAATGTTACTAATTTGATATATCTTCACCAAATCACATAACATTGTGCAGCTAAATCAAAACAAGTAATATGTAGGTTGTGACAGGTGGCAGGTTTTCTTAGATTGCAACACATTTCAGTTTTTTGTGAGATGCAAGAAAGTCATATCTACAATGGCTGCCATATGTTATATTCATTTAACACCTTATACCTAGAATGTGAAGAAAAAGTTCTCATATCCCATATGTCAGTTGCTCTTGAAATGGTTCTTCAGGTGACAACATCACCTGAAACCACTTCAAGAGCCACTGACATTATATGGTGTAGAATGTACATTCATGACAAATGGCAGCTATTGCAAACATGACTTTCTTGCACGCATATGACAATATAATCTTACCCTTGACCACCGTGATAACTCTATGAGAATGTCTCCATATGGTTTGTCACTTATGCAGGGCAAGTTATTATAGCTGCCACTAATAGACCTATCAGATTTCACATTACAAGGCTTAATCACACACATTGATCAAGAGTAACATGTTAAATTGCACCTACAATAGTTACTGGAAGGTAACTCCATTTTTTTTTCAATGTTACTTTTAAAAATTTACAAGCCCCCATCCCCACAAAAAAGGGGGAACTCTGACGGCTTTCACATTTTCACATCCATTATTTCAACTATACAGCTATTTACTGATTTTCAGTATTTCAAATATCAACATTATCTTCTATGGTCAACACAAATTCTACCTACAAATATACCAACAGCAGCTTTCGGCGACCAACAAATGAAATATTGGTGGTACCAGTGCACCAAATGCCCCAACCAACTTTGGTTACGCCACATTTTAGTTATTTTCGTCTCAGGTTACATCACATACAATAGCACCCCAACATCCACATTTTCTGATTTTCTGATTGTTTATGTTTCAGTCCTATCAACACAGTCTACCATACTAAAACCGGGAAACCAAACACTGGTATATACTGCACTTTCCATTACATGAATATCCAATGGTGGGCTATCACATTACATATACATTAATGAATCACAGCATCACAATTCAAGTCATGTTTTGGCACTGGTCTAGGCGGGTGTGTAATTATTTGGTCTGCTGGTAGAGGTTATCAGTCAGTTGACTCTGAGAAGGTCCTTTTTCTCTTTCTAACTGCGTATCTCATCTTGCCTTCTTGAAAGCGTATGATTTCTCCCTCCGTTTTGAGCTATAATATTATATAGACAAAGAACAATATAAGAAAAATTAAAAGACTAGATGTTTGTCGTAAATTGATGGAACTGGTTACTACAATGTCACTTGTAATATATTATGAAAGGACCAGTAATATACTCCAATCACACACACCAAATGTCTTGGTATTTGGTAGGGGTGACCACCTGTGTTTAAACCTTTGAAACCTGACACCCCTAACTCAATTGGTTTTTGGCCCCAAACTGACCGCCAGTGCTCATACAGATAAAAAGCATAAGACCTGTATGTTTCAACCAGGCATGGTATCAAAATCAAGCTGAAGCTATGCACATCTCACACAATGTATCAAATTGGGTTACCTGGTCTAAGATAGGGATTCAAATTATTGTTAGATTGGATAGTATCAGTATGGTATATTCAGAGTCCAAAGATTTCATCACTGAGCTTGATGTCTACAGGTATGCAGTTTTTAGATTAGAAAGTGTGCTGTTAGTAGAATGTGTAAAGATTGCCTATCAGTGCTTTAATATCAGCAGACATTTTTTTGATAAATCCCTGTGAAACTGCTGGACTCTTACCTCCCCCCGCCCTAAAAAAATAAATCTCCAAAATGGCATACAGATTTAAATAGGGTATGATTTCAACTGATATGGCACTGGAAAGGCCATCCGTTTGAACAGGTCTGGTCACATCCATGGCATATTGTGGTCTTTGAAATTATATCATTTCATCAACTTCTGGATTTACAAAGGGTCGCTCTTGGAATTTAAGTGGTTACCAACACACATGTATAATTGGTTTACCCATCATGTTTCAGTTTTAATCATCATCTTGTAATCTAGTTCAGCTATTTAACTAAGCAAGTATTTCTTGGTAAACTAAAGGTGATATATTATTCTATCGGACAAAGTTGCTAAATTTGGCGTACTCATTCCTTTATACAGGAGTGAAAATTACTGTCCGATGTCAATTGAGTGAACCAATATTTCCAAAATATTTTATGTTTCCGCTCTGATTCATTAATATTTTCTTACAATAAAGTTGTAAGACACATTTTTGCACGATATATCAAAGAAAGGGGATGATACAGAAATTAGTTTAGCTGAAAAGATGAATTTTGTAGACTTTCTTTTTCACCTCCTATGCAATGTTTCACACCAGGGAGTAACATGAAACAGCTTCAATTGACCAATCAGAAAACAGGATTCTAGTCTGTTACATCAGTGCGTCCAACAGAATAGTATAAAGTTATGCTTATCCCCATCCACAAATTGGCCAGGTACTGGAGTGATTCATACTCAAGCGCATTTATAGACTGAATGCATTTCCAAAAATTTCCACTGCAAACAACCACCGATATTGAATTCAAACTAAAACTACAAATGAATTGCAGAAATAGACAACATGAGAATGCAATGAAAGTTCAGCCTTTCTCAACTTGGTTTGTTTTGGCACATGCAACATTTCCTTTTGATAAATTCATCACCAGATTCCATAATTAAGCTTTACACTTAACCCTTTTAATTTTTGAAAAGTCAAGTTCAAATGCATAACCAATCACAAAAACATCCATATTTTCATAACTTTTATTGCTTCTCATGAATAAACTTATCAATTCTGCAAGTAGATCATGTATACAAATAGTAAATCTTCAGAAGAATGTGTCATTCAGGTAAACAATCAAATTTAACAAAAAGCAGCTATCAATGAAAACACTAAATTTTTGCCATCAGCACTCTAAGAGTTAAAAGATGTCGAGTAATAAATATCTACAGACTCTGAAAACAACATCAATATCATCTTCTACATATTTGCAGTATAGGTTTGCACAGCTTAAGCAAATTTGATATTATACTTATACTTAATGTGTCTTAAAATGATCTACAGATATAATCTGTTATAATTGGATAAGAAAATAATGAACTGGTCCCAAATTCAAACCCTGCTAACTCTAGTTGGTAACTAACCTATTGTATACCTATCAAAATTTGACAGGCAGACAAAGAGTTAGCAGCCAACTAGAGTTAGCAGTGTTTCATGAACATGGGCCCTGGATGACAACTTTTACTAGCATCTGAAAAAGATATTAGATTTTATCAAATTTGCATCCATTTTTTCTGTCAAATTTACCTGCAGTTGTGGCATTGGTAAAACCTTCCTTTCTTCCCGACTGAGTGATACAAACGTAAAGAAAGCATGGACTGCACGCTCCTTTTTGGTAATTCCTTCCCTGAGAGCTTCGGTGTCAACAAACACTTCAATTTCGATGGAACGTTCACTTGTAAAGGTGGGGCGGCCAGTGAAGTACATCACTTCTCCTATACCAACACAAAGTGAATAATCAGAAATTCAGAAATGTAAAATATAATCACTGTAAAGGTAAGTTACTTGAATTCGGTCAAAAATTCAACATTTTGTTCTTCTATTTGAGGGAAGGATCATCATCTACAGACCTCCAATTTTTGGCTTCAATAGAAAAGCAAAGTTGAAGTTACAGGTTAAAATATGCCTAAAAATGACATGATATATATTGTGGAAAAAATATCTAGTAATTCCAGACTATTTTGACCATATCTTTTTATGGAAACATAATTAGGACATAAAATTTTACATGTGTCATAAAAAAATGAGCTTTCAACATCTCCAATTTGATCGTGGGAAAAACGATTGAATACGAATGAATCATGGTCACATGTGTTTGCTGATTAGCAAAATGTCCTCATGCTAATTATGGTTGTTGTGACACAACCTTGCTTTTTGTTGCAACGGCCCTTGGTTCCATTCTTGGCAAGGCCATTCATCAACCTGCTCTATTCTGTTTCATGATGACAAAAATGTTGTAAAAAGTACACTTTTTCACTATATTCAGAAAAAAATTCACTTATTAGATTATTTGCAATTTCTTGATGCTAATCTTTTATATAGACTTTATTTGGATTTTGATCTGTGTGCTAACTATGCATAATCAAAGCAAAAGTTTGGTAACAAACATAGATCTAGAGAAAAGATCACTGACTCGGGCCCTTTTTTTATTCCTGTATGTAGAAAAATTGGGGGTGGTTTGTCCCGAAGTTGCGTCGTAACTTGTCACAATTGTAGGGCATCCAAACCTTTTTTTTGTACAGGCACACGTTTTGTGTATATATACTTGTGCAGGTTAAATCAAGTCACACCTAAGTGATGCATCTTTGATGAGGTCTAGGAAGACGCACAATAAGGCCAAAAAAAAATTGTTTGCTTGTCCTCGACCGCCCGCCCCTATTTTTTGAAACTGGAAAAAAAAAATTACTGTACAAAAGTATACCGCGCCTAATTTTCAGATTTCAAAAAAAAAAGAGTTTTTTTCTTTGAGAATTTTGATTTTTTGAAAATATATTCTAAGTTGTTGTTTTCATTTTGTTTCCATTTTAATACTATTTTTTAACTTGTATAAAGAGATTTTTCGATACAGTAAACTTAATTGCATCTTTAAAGAGGCCATAATTTGGTGTACTTTGACCAAGAAGTTACCATAGACTGGAGTCGGTTCGATCATGTATCCCATTGTATCAACTATGTCGTACTTAATCCGATTATTACTAACGCTATTCAAACGCAAATTAAGTACGCTTTTGTATTGACGTCTCAGAGCACATATCTAATCAAAAGACTCGATTAGTCGAACCAATGTCCACTACTTGTATTCATGATTTAGTGTAGTCTGTTTACCGGAAAGCTGTTATCGACCTATTGATCTCCATGATCACAGTACATTTCATTATTTGTACGCTTACAACCGCATTTTTTTTATTATTGTGTAAGTTGCAAACATATACCGAATGGACTAGAGCTGTCCCTTTCAATTACAAATATCTTAACTGTACGCTATCGTACGCTAATCAGTTTGGTATGAAAATTCTTGTGAAACCACCCTCTTTTCATTTATTCTGATCACAAAGTGCCCTGGAGTGCACTTTTGTCATATCTTTGTTTTAAATCATGCTTCTTTGTGTTATAACCGGATTAAATATAACATGGTTGTTTTCAAAGTTAACCGCCAACACGCTATAACATAGAAAATTCAAGTAGGCTGTATTGATGGAACAAAAGAAACACCTATTATCCTTGAATAGCTTTTCTCGAACCGACTCCAGTCCATGATAACTTCTTGCTTTGACTTACATTTGAAAAAAAATCTAAAAAAAAAAAAAAATCCGCCCGCCCGCACTTGCTCAAAAAAAGTTGTGGAGGACAACCAAACAATTTATTTTTTTGACCTAACAATTATAGTTGAGATTCAGCTTGTCTCAAGGCAACCCATGTACTCCCATTTTGAGCCCATGGCTGACGATGATGCCATTACACAGACCGGTGTAGGAAGTCTGTGATCACCCATATATATATGGCGACAGATGATATTGACGTTTTCAATTGATATAACACTTGCCTCTTTTGATAGGATTATGGAAGTTGACGGTATCCATAGACGCAGTGACCACATTGGTCTTGCAGTACTTTGCTGCCGTGATGCCTGCAACTTCATCCATATGCTTCATGGTCACACCACCATACACAAAGTTGGCTTGGTTACAGTCAGATACGCCGGCTAGATGGATCAGAGAGGACTGGGCGTAGGCTACAGTGTGCTCCATCAAACCTGAAAATATTTTGAACAACTAAGGAGTTCAGTTTTTGTCATTGAGATAAAACATGAACAGCATCAACAGTGTTAAGGGCCTGGTTAAGGGTACATTGCTTCTTCAGTCATGAATCTTTAATCATGACAATTCATTAGCCAAGTCACCTTTGTTTTTGGCGGACATTTTATTTTAAATCGCCCATGTCATAATACCTTTTATTGACCAAAAGCAATAAACGCAATTATCAGAGTAAATCCCCCTTTTATTCACAGCCGGGTAGCATTGCTTAGCGACAGCGTGGGTTTGTGTTGTCATTGCTTTGTTTGCAATATCCAATCACAGAGCGGGATTTCCTGGAACTCCGATCGAGTTTCAAAGAAATTCATCACTCTGTATTCCGATTTCAAGAAGAGTGTACCGGTATCGGGAGTCATGCTTTAATAAAAATTTTGAAGAGTTGAATTGACAACGTTTAGTATTCGATTGGATGGAAATACATCATCGGTAAATATTGGATTAAACATATTGTTGACTTTTGAGAACGTCAATTTATTGAATATTTTTCAGCAGTATTGTCGGCCAGTAATAAAAACAATTCCGTAAAATTTTTGCGGCATCATGAAATTTTCCGACTGCGAAGTTAATTATCAGATAATTGGTATTGGCGATCATAGGAAACAATGGCTGACAACGATAGAACTTTCATAAATAATATATGTGGATTTGTTCGGATTTAACTGTTTGATCAATTTGAAACAATGCCGAAAGCGGAAAGGAAAGGATATTAGGACTTACAGACAAAACCACGGGAGTAATTCAACCGGGACAACAAGCGGCAGGCATTGGGAACAAAAACGTTGTTAATCCACCGCAAGGAGGAGGAAAACTTGTATCCTATCTCGAGGGCATTTTCACATCCATAACAAACCCTCCGATACAGCACTCCGTGTTTTCCTCTGCATTAATTATTAATTTATGCATAGCAGTGACGTAAAATAGGGAAATACCCCATACGTCGTCGTGATTGGTCTATTGCTGCGTGTGACTACTTCTTGACCCGCTGACCTCGATCTTTTGTAACGTGTGTTGATTCATCAATTTTACGTTTTTAAAGGGACAGATTTGACAGCTGATTGTTTTGAATTTTATTTGGAATGATCCGCTTTATGGCAGCGTGTCTCAATTTAATATTACACGCTTTTTAAAGAGAAAACTACCACCTGCTGATCGCGAAATATCAGATGAAACAACTTGCAGCGAAACGACCAGATAGGATGAGTGATGATCAGGAGTAATCATCTACGGCTACGCAAACTGAGGAATCGTCGAGCGTAAAATTGGCAGGGACTGACGGCGTAGCTCTTGCTCAGAGCTGTCCACTACCCTCTGCAGAGAATCAAAAGTGTGCTGAAAAGACAGCTTGCTCAGAGCTGTCCACTACCCTCTGCAGAGAATCAAAAGTGTGCTGAAAAGACAGCTCTTGAATACACACATCTAGTTTGTTGAAATCCTGACAAAGCTTGGTGGCTCTCAAAATACTGCATACAGAGAATAATTAGAGAATAACTACTGAGAACTAAATCCTTTTTCTCAATTCACAGCAGGGGCTACCTGGCTCACACTTATGCCAAGCACCCTGAAGCACTTTGTACAAACTCATTAGCAAAAGTTAAATTTCAAAATGTGTTCAAATTTTGTGGTGTAAATATTTTCACTATAAAGATTAAACTCCAAATGTGACAAATTGAAGTATATAATTTATTTGATATTGGCCTACAGTCACAGTGACTTACTTCAATAATTACACAAAGCAATCAGATATGATAACTTTATGAACAACACTTTCAGTAGTGAATTAGCATTGCTTGACTAAAATAAAAATGGCACTTTTGTAAGTTGATTACAGTGGCTTTGGGAGAAGACCTAAACTTGAAGCTTGGGGGTAAATGTGCTATTGGTGTGATTATAGAGACAAATCAATTTAGATTGTGGTCAGATAAGTAATTCATTTGGGAATGATCAAATCTCAATCCAGTCTACTAGTTCCCTTCGCCCAGCCAGCGCGCTGGCTGGGCTCATTGCTGGGTCCGTGGGAGGGGCGGTCTGTGGGAATCGGCTGGGGAGTTCATAGTTGTATAGTTTAATGGAAATGGATAATGACAGAGGAAGACAAAAACCATGTGTCTTTAGGGGGAAAGTGTTGAGTGGACCAAACGAAGTTGTATGATTGAGATAAGTATATAAATTTGTACCAAATCACTGGGTTATGATTTTCTATATGACCTGTTAGGTTGTGTAAACAGATCATATTGTCTTGACGTATGACATATTGAAATAGGTCAAATTATGCTCCTAATAATATGTAATTTTAAATTATGCTCAAATGCAATGGCTCAGCAATTATCTTAATCCCGGTAAACATGGTAAAAGAAAGTAGGATTTGCATTCAGAGAGAGCCAACCATTTTTTTTTGTTTAAGCGCTGGTTTAATCTAACTTAATTATTAAATCTGAAGGTTAATTTGATTACTTAAGTCATATTTTGTTTTTAATGGTAATGCGCACTTTTTAATGCATCTGAAAGCAAAATATAGGAAGCGGAATGCATACAGTTTGATTAAAACCTTTGGGTAAAATTAGGCAAAAGTAGCCAGAGTTTTTGCTTGTGCTAACATAATGTTGTGTATATATTTGCTTTGTTTGTTCTTTATCTGCTCTTTATAAGGGCCTATTATATGGAATTATCATTGGAGGTCAAACAAACAACATCTTTCTTAGCAGCATATGAACGTAAAAAATCAGAAATTGAAAATCAAGAATTGGCAAGTGAGGTCAATCTAATTCTGTAAATGGCAATTTCTTCTAAATCATCAGTTGGTGTATCGATAGCAGTTGTTCATACGTGTAGTTGGTCTCTTTTGGCAGATGCACAATACGTAGTAAGAGAAGGAATTAGTGTACAGGTGTCATCGTCAAATGTGGAGGAGTGGCAAATTTTATTATTAATGAAGCATACTTGAGCTGGAATTGTCATTATTGGCAGTAAATTAGTTTTTCAACGATCTTGCATGTATGATTTTGTGAAGTAGAGGCTACAATGCAAAAGGTATTAAAGGATTACCAGGAAATATAAACCGAGTTCAAGTATAACATTTCTGGTTTTATACTACAGCACGCCAAAAAAGGGGCAAAACAAGTAGAACAGGGTGCAGTTAAAAGTTTTATATAGGTTGCTAGATCTTTGTTTGGCTTAGGCATGATGTGAGCTTGGATAGCTGATTTGAATTGGTCGGTGTTGTTGATTAAGTTGATAACAGTTGCAAGTATAAGCTATAAATAAATACCAAATAGAGGTAAAAAGTAAAGGATTAGTGTGTAACCTTGGGCATTATGTTAAAGATAAAATTCAAAAAATAAATATAATAGGCAATTAGAAGCAGGAACAGAATAATACGAGGATATAATCTAGTGGAATTTGTCTTACTAAAAGACGGTTAAATCAAACAGCTTGGAATATTGCTATTATGGCTATTAGAAATGGAATCCAGGTCTGAACTGAATCTATGCTTGAAACTGGTTGACGCAATAGGGCATTTTCAGTCAAAAGAATTTCAGAATACCTGTATTATTTCAAAATGTAAAAAGTTGGATTATTGCACAATTGGACAGGCTGGTTGAATAGCTTGAATGTTGCAATCGTATCTATGGCAAATGTGATGATCTGATTTATTTAATAATATAAAAGCAACTATAGATACATACATGCAAATATTGTTGACTTGAGTTGAGGAATTCAATAGCAAATTACTGTCATGAAAATATCGTAATGAAGCCTGGTGTTGATTCTATAGAATATGTCATTTCTGCATTAGTTTTATCGTCTAAATGCAATTCAATAATGTTCTGTAATTCATTCATTTAAAGTTGGACCCTCTCCAGCCTATACCAAACCACGCCTAAGTAAACCAGGCTTGAATTATCAATAATATTTATCTAATGAGCTTCCTTCAAGCATGGTATCTGGGAAGCAAAGTATTGAATGATTTGGAAAATGAAATTGCGAATATATCAGATAATAAATGGGTATTCAGGAGCCAAAACGTAAAATAATGAAAGGCCTGTATCTTTGCTATCTAGCATCTGATATATGGTTTCAGATCTGTTCTGGCTTTGTCCTGAAATATGGTTTATGTACTACTGTAATGGTAGTAATTATATGTGTCTAATTAATGAAAATATTATAGTGCAAGGAAGAATGGTGATGGATAACGAAAGTAACGGATTAAGGTATCCGGATAGCAAAAATGTTAAATTATTTAGTGTGTACCCTACGCCGGTTAGGGCTGGCATGCATAGATCAGGTGTACGTTCCTCCTTTTTTCCCCTGAAATAAAATAATACAAACAAATTAATAGAAAATAGGGGTTGCGGGG
>JXSR01S062090.1:52742-63439 GCA_000969725.1 Ophiothrix spiculata | reverse complement strand
CCGGTACATTTCTTGATTGGAATGTCTTGCTAACAAAGGTTGCGTTTTGGATTTATTATTGATAATACAAAATATGTATAGAGTAATAGACATTTACTATCTGATAATAGTTCAAAAATTTTAGAACATGAAAAAATTGTGTTTTCAAGATCCACTACTTTTTGCAAAATGACATTTAAACGTGGAAGTCAAATCAAAATGACAGTAAGTATACATTTTAATTTCCTTGAGCTATTAGTACACACAGTTATTACCCGCACGTTATCTCTACTGGGTACCATCTGGATACATAGCAGGTAGGCACCTAATAATACTATCAAGTGAAATTTCAGTATTTGGTGTTACTGGTAAGCTCAAACCATTTTATGTGAGCATGCTCCAAATGTATCCTTCAAGAATGACTTTGGCTTGATTTGCATATTAGGTAACCTGTAACACTCACTGCACTACAGTGCTCAATAATATGACTCAAAGGTTCACAGCTGTATGATTTTTTTAGAAACCTAGTAGGTGGGTGGTTATTTATCACAGTCACTGTAAAGGAACCACATAGTAGTACATGAGAAATTTGGCTGGCAGTGTCCATTTTCCTCCTGTACACCCTACTTTTCAGCATTTAGTTAGTCTCAACCAATTATTTTCTTCTGTTCTCTTCTCCTTTTTACCTGTCTCAATTCAAAACTTGGCGTGCCATCCAACCTCTTTCTTTCCCTATCAACCTACTGTGCCTGGTATCCCCTCCAACCAAACTCCTCCATTATTTAATGGGGATATTTCTCCAAGCACAACCTACCATTTTCTTCTATTTCCCGTCTCCTCTCTAGCTGTCCAATATCAAGACTAGGGGCACCACCTAGCCCCTTCCTTTCCCTATCAGCTTTCTGTGCCTGGTACCTCTTCCAACCAGACTCCTCCATTTCTGTGTTGAGGTATTTCATCTTTGGAACTGATTGCACTGCATGAGGTGGAGTTACGCTCATTGGAGCGTACCATAGGGTGGCCCGATTGGTCAGACGCTTTGTGCCTGAAAGTAAAAGATAATTTTGTTACCTAAGTCTCTATTTTGACCATGAGAAATTAAAAGGGTTTCTGTCTATGGTGTCAAAAAGTATTGCAAGAACTGACAAGGATAGATGTATTTTATTTCAGAATTAAAAGCGAGTAGTTGATTCATTTTCAGATAAAAAGCATCCCCACAGCAAGGCATTCAAGTAAAATTTTATGTCCAGGGCAAAGAGCCCTTGAAAGGAACCAGCCTCAACCAGGGTTCTTCAAGACATTTTGTACATGGATGTGTCTATCTGACTTCAAATGTATGCCATTCCGATTCATTATACCTATTTTTAGGTTCAATTATCTCTGATTGAAAATGCTGAGAGAAATGTACCGTATTTGAGTTAATCTGATAGCTTTCATCTATAAGGAAACCCCACTTGACCCCCCTATACAAAAGTTTGTCAAAAAGCATCCCAAGCTGCAGGCACAACAAGGTTACATGTTTAAGCAATTTTCAATTATGATTTTTTATAACAACATGATGTTTAAAATTCTGATCTAAACCCCAACTTTTAATGATGGGGATTAGATCAAAATTTTATTTCTATTTCAATATCGGACATCTGGTTGCATAGATGTGGCAATCATTTGACCTTTGAAAGCAAGATAAAATAAATGAATTTCTACCCTTTTAATCCTGTATCTTAAAATCAACATTTCTGACATCTGACTTATTCTCCTTGATTATGTCATACATTCAATCTCTTCTGACCAGGTTGGCTATTACTGTACTATAAAAAAAAACCTTGAACCTTGCAACAAGCAATCAGACTCTGTTACAAGATCCATAGCATATCTCTTGTATTCTACAACATTGTAAACTAGTGGTTTTGTATTGTGTAAGAGACTAGTAATGATTGATCTTTTGTACATGAATTGTTCACGATTTTGGTATTATTTTTGCATAATTTTGTTGCTACAATTTGCGTGCAATTTTCATTGGTTTAACTGATAGTCAGAAAGTATGTAAAGTTTGCTTTTTATAGCCCATGTGTTGAACTTTTTAGATACCGTTTGTTTCATTTCAATTAGTATACAACAAAAGTTATGGTGTATCAAACTTTTGGGTGGATTGTCTGGTCCAATTTCATGATTATTGGCTATAAAGTAAGGGTGTTTCTGAATGTAATAAAAATGAGACACCTTGGAAAACTTATCATATCTGTCTTATTTTTACATCAAATTTGTTCATTTTTTCAGCATAGATTAAAGAAAGCATGTGCGTAGTAAATAAGTAAACATCGTTACGGTTTAGTGAACAGATCAATGACAATACTCAATAGAGCTTCATTCAAGGGGAACCTACAAACTTGTGAAATTGGACCAGCAAATTTTACATTCAATTATTTGACAAAGCATAACTTTTGTTGTACTTTACTGATTGAAATGAAACAAACGGTATCTGAAAATTCAATTCATGGGCTATAAAATGCAATCTTTTAATACTTTCGAACTATCCGTTAAACCCATGAAAATTGCACGCAAAGATTGTAAGGTTTATTCTGGGACACACTGTATCACATGGACAAACATTGAAATAAGTTCACTTGAACCGCAAGATTTGGTATGTGGTTATGATTTGAAAAATACAGACTAATTTACTTCCCCGTTCGGTCATATTGGTTTATGTACATTAATTAGCTGCTTGTTGCATACATCAAGATTTATAGAGTATTTAGTAATTTTCAATAATATTTGAGTTATACGACCTTTTACCATTGTGCTGAAAAATTCTTGTTTACACATTGTTGTATGATATATATGATCGAGACATGCTTGGCCTAGCCATATAAGTCTTTGACTCTTAATCACCAGGCATTGAGCGTTGTGGGTTTGAATCCAGTGGACAGTGTGTGTAGTGTCCATAGATTTAAAGGGGCGATACCAGACTTTGTATACCAGCCCGTGTAATGGCGTCGTCAGCCATGGAGCTCAAATTGGGGGTATTCGGGTCTACTCGGCTCCCGCCAAAATAAACTCTGAGTGCCGATACTTGGTTACCCGTAGACCCAGCCTGCGCAAATAATACTTTACGCGATGATACGCCAACCTGCACGCGAAGCGTGTGTGCGTGTTTCAACATGCGCATTAAGACGAGGTGCACTGCATCATCGGCAAGCTATCGGTCAACATCCGAATACCCCCAATTTTGTCTCCATGCCGGTATAAAAATGACTTGTATCTCCCCTGTAAATCTATGGTAGTGTCCTTGTGCTCCTTTCCACCCGGGTGTCAAGTGGGTACCGACATTCTTCAGTGCTGAGGAGATAACAGACTTGGGGTGAAGGAGGTGTGGCAATCCCCTCACCACAAATATAACAAAAAAGTGAGTCTGACTGAATCGCTTCGAAAGAGAGATTGGCACTAAGAGAGATGGGCCGTTCCCTTTACTTTGCCTTATGATATATTCTCCATGGTCCCCTGCCTCATTGGTCTCTAAGGCCTTGTATCCATTGGCTGTACCCTTATTCCATGTGCACTGCTCTCGTTTCTATTGTTAGTAATTGTGCGGCGCAACACAGACAATAAACTTCGTTCTGCTTAGTGATCATATCAGTGGCATATGTACGGCAGATATTCCAATTACCTGGTGCTCACCAAGTATGAACATGTTGATTGTTGGTGCTGCCAGGTCATAGGAATCATCTGCCGTAACAAGGCCACTGATATGATCACTAAGCAGAACGAAGTTTATTGTCTGTGTTGCGCCGCGCAATTACTAACAATAGAAACGAGAGCAGTGCACATGGAATATGGGTACAGCCAATGGATACAAGGCCTAACATTGTCACATTGACTAAATTGTCAGGCTGACTCTAATCAATCTTAACAACTGACTGGCAAGTGTCATGCATGTTTATTTGTTTTGAGCACTAAACACAGACTCACTGGACGCACTGGCGACTGCACTCCTTTATGTAATTTCTTGCAACATGAAATCAAAACCCAAAGTGCAATGGGTGCATCTTGCAAAATATTCTATTCAAACGAACACAATTACCTGTCATGACATCTTCAGCCCACACCTTCACCTGCACTTCTAAAGAGTGGTTAGCCGTGTGTGTAACCTCTGTATGGAGCTGGGCAACCTCTCCTATGTACATGGGTTTCAGGAAATCCGTTCTCTCCACCCGCACTAAGGCTGTGTAAACTGGCTCTTTGATTTGTTTGCCTTCCTAAAAATACAATCATGTTAAAACATTAACAATGAAGCATTGTGCTTTTCAAAGCAATGCAATTGTCATAATAGTGTAAGGAATGTCTATTGTAACCATTGCAACATCAGGATTATATGTGGCAGTATATTCACTTTATTTACAACAACAAACTACCCATTTATGCTAACAACTTTCAGAGCAAGCACATTCATCTTTGCCAAGTTACACACAATAAAGCAGGCGTGGTACCATTTAGACAATAATAACTGCGTACCATCTTTTATGAGGTCATTGTTTACAATCGGAGGTGTTTATTTTGGGCCGAGGTACTTTTCTGAGAGAGCGTTGCTCCCGAAGAAAAAAACCCAGGGGGGCAAAACAAACACCGACGATTTTAAACAATTACCAAATTAAAAGATGGTGCAAAGTTATTATTGTCATTAATAACTGTCTTTCGACATCTTTAATGCCCTTTATGCGTTATTTTATGAAGAAGTGCTTTATTAAACTTATTTCTTACTTAAAGGTCTTCTTATCCCTATAAGAGAATTTCGATCAGTCCAGCCATGACGATCAACGCATAATAAACGCGCCGGTGTGTGTGGTGCATACGCGCGCTTCATCAGCGTTTTATGATAAAACGCATTGAGCGCTAATGACATCACATACACAGGTCATTATAAGAAGTCATTGTTACCTGATAATGACCAAGCAGTTGTTTGCGTAAAAGTAGAAATAATCTTATTAGATTGGATCACGCTATTACGCAGGTTATTAATTTCTGTTAGGGAGGGGCAATCGACGACGTACGAGACACAAAAGGTGCCCCAAATTTTTTAGGCGTAGCTTTTAAAAACTTACCAGCAAAAAAGGTCTCACAACTAAAAGAGACCTATTTTTCAGCACCTAAGTAAAAATTTTCAAAAAAAATTACAACATTTCTACCAATTTTCTTCTTGTCCCCCTTTCCGTTTGCTTTTTTTCTCTAAATACTGGGGATTTATAGGGGCGCTGAACCTTGATCAGCCCACATACGCACTATCGCTGCCCGGATCAGCTCCCCGAGTTTCGTACAGGTTTCCACAAGACAATTAGCAGTTATAAAATAGTTCCTTGCAAAGGGAATTTCAAGCACACTCATCATTAGGCACCAGCAGGGTTCGAACTCGGGACCTTTCGCACCGCAAGCGAGTGCCTATCTGTTTGAGCTAACTTGACTGGTTTGAGCTTACTTGACTTCTCTGTTTGCCTTTTTTCTATCATTACATTTTTTTGCGAAATTTTGTTATTGTTGTTGTTGGGGGGGGATTGCCCCCCTGTCCATAGACCAGAGTGAGATGGTTTATAGAAATCAATCATCAAGTTTCAAAAAGTTATCTTCATCCCATCATGAATATCACTGATACAAGATTCCATACAAGAAATACACATATCATTTTTTACTATGGTTCAAATGACATGTCATCTGTGTAGACTAATAAATTCTAGTTTTAGAATGATGGCACGAAGAGCAGAAGTATAAATAATAAACCATGCGAACTGATTATGAGTAAACACTCTTTCGTAAGACCACCGCAAGGCGTTCGTACGAAAGCTTACGAAGTTGTCAAATAAACTTTGTTAATCGGTCGTACGACCGCCGTACAACCTATTGTGACCATAGCTTAACTTACAGAATCTTTATTTTGACTGTTGCAGTGCCTGGTAGAGATGATCACACCAGCTTCTTCAATCATCCTTAAAATCACACCACCATGAACGTTGCCATGGAAATTGGCATCATCTGGTGACATCATCCTGGAACAGAATAAGAACAGTTTGTATGAGTTAGCAAAGAAATACAGGCTAGTTAGCTCAACAATTATTAATATCAACATTGTCATAAATATACCATGTCAGAGCTACTTAGGAAGTTGAGGCTATATTCATTTATTCAACTTCAAAATAATTAAACCAGGGGACGCACCACCCAGAGCTCATTGCCATGTGTCTTTCACCTACAACTGATCCGATACCCAATGATGGTTCAATTAGGTTTTGTCCATCCCACAACATGTCTGATAAAAACTAACCCTAAAGTCCTAAGCCTAGCTAATCTGCCTCGAACCTAGCCTAACCCTATAACCACTAACTATAATCCTGGTCGAGTTGAAGTTGAGTAACATCAAGTAACCATAACCATACCTCAATTTCAGAGGTTCCTCTCCACTGAGTAATTATGGGTAGCTGTTAAGGGCAACATTTCAAACTAAGTGATATTGGAGCAACCGCTTTTTCTTCTTCCAATTACTGTGCAGCGAGTGAGTATTATTGCACATGCGGAATCCAGAATTTGACCAAAACGAGGTTTGGAACAATCAGCAGTGGATTATCAAACTCCTTTTGACACTGACTGCGATTACATACATGTACAGGTACGACTCTACTGTACATGGAACTGACGGCTTTATGTCGCCTCTGAAGGACGACGATCTCTCATGAAATATTCAAAATATTTCATGTTAGGTGCAGAGATGATGTAGAATATCTGACCCAATGCTCCCACCAAGCCAGAAACACATCAGGGGTTGAGAGCCACAAGACTGTATGTACACGGGCAACAAAAGAGCCACAAGGTCATATTTGCACCTTTGTTACACATGTAAATATGGCCTCGTGGCTCTTTTCTTCTTCGTGCAGATACGGCCTTGTGGCTCTCAACCCTCGACATGTATAGATATTAAAAACATCTAAGTAAAGGTTCTGAGATTCCATTCCAGCAAGGTGGCCCTCACCAGGAATCAAACCCGAACCCAATGCATGCAAGGCAAGATCACTAATTACTACACTACAGCGCCCCTTTTGAGGTTTTTCTGGCCCAGGTATCAGTGTCGGGAAGGTAGCAGACTTGCTATGAAGGTGTGTCAGCCATGCAGCCATCCTGGTTGACACTTGCCAAGGAAATTTTATAGGGGAATCTGGACTCGCCGCCATCTTGTGTTGCTCTTGGAACCGAGTTATTGTAAATCTTCACTTGACGCATATACAGCATGTGTATTTTGTTTGTGTATCCCCTATATAAGCTCCTTGACACTTGGTGATCACAGGTGTTGATGGTAGGCAGCAACCCAACCTACCTGCACACTTCTACAAATCTAGGGTCTGGTGACTTGAGTTGCATCTCAGCTGCAGCCATAATGGTCGTTGTTCTTGAACCTGTACCGTAACAAGAACAAAATCATCAGTTATCACATCCCATAGAGATTTCTTTTAAGAAATATCTGATGGTATTCTTCTTTGAGTTTGATATCAGAATATTGCCTTGCAAGACCTCAGCTTGAATGCCCCCTTCATAATTCGTGTATACGGGTTCCACACTGAAGGGGCATTCACTCTGGGGTACACACAAGACCAAGGTCGAGAGTATTCAACAGCAAACAGCCTTATTCACAGCTACCAACCGGGAATCGAGTTTCATTGGCCCTTATAGAAACCGGACATTTCATAGCCAAGACACTTCATACCTGTACAAAATCATACCCAAAATTCATACTTTCTGCATGTTTTGTATTGTATATTTGAGTTGAGAGGATAAGCGATCATAATTCAATATCTAGAGATGAGGCTGAATTAAAAAAAAATGAACATATGTCTCCCCCCCCCCCCCCCCCCCCTTCTCATCATTTTATGAAGATTTTTCAAATTTCTTTTTATTTTGTAAATGAATTCTACTTTTTTTTTTAAAGTTGGAACTTTTTAAGCTAGACACAGCCTGCAATGCTGACACATTTTGGGAGAGTTTTGTGATCACCGGAGAGCTGGAACAGGTGGGTCAAGCTTTCAAAACAAGTAAAATAAAAAAGATATCTTCTTTTTTCTTAGATTTTAGTCTGTTATTTGTCATACTACTAGTGATATAGGCAGGAGCAGACATCCGGGTGTCTTGTTTACATCCAGGACCAATGTCCATTTTAGCACGGTGAAAACAATTGCCAACTTCCCATTCAACTCAATAGACCTTTTCAAAATACGACTTTCCGAGAATTCCAAAGCTGATTTTACACTATCCGGCAATTGCCGACAGAAAAAGTGACTCTTCAACACAATAATCAGAATGTTAAGTTCGCGGTCTCGTTAACTGATTGTGTACGAATTCGAACTTATAATTAGCATTAGCGCTGAAGAGTCACTTTTAGTTTGATCACCCTGATGGGACTTTTTTCTTAAGCTTAATCAGCGCAGATTAGCCGATTTCAAATGGAAATTTCACTCTCAGTGTCGGTGAGCTTATCAATCAATCAATCAATCAATCAATTTTATTCACAATATCATACAGAAAAATATCATAAAAACACATAAAACGAGACAGAGATATTGTGGGAATGGTCAAAAGGCCCGAAGGGACCATCCCCTGCAGGACACTGTTTCAACCACACAAAATAATAGCAAAAGGGGACAAAACGCATACAACAACCAAACAAAGCACAGGGTTAGGCATGCCAAAAGCCAACAAACTCAGTTGTAACTAGCAAGAATATTGGATTTATACACATTTCTAAAATGTTTGACAGTCTTACATTGTTTTATATTTGAATCTAATGTATTCCATAAGCTTGGACCCATTGTGCGAACTGCACGGTCAGAAAACTTTTTCTTTGTTTTATTAATGATATAGCCTGATGAATTTCTTGTTTGATATTTATGGACTTGGTTATTTTTGATAAAGTATTCTGAAAAACACTTGGGAGACGCTTTGTTTGGTGTTTGTACATAAATATACCTAGTTCCAGTTTAAATGTATCGCATATATTTAGTACATTGTGTTTTTTAAACAAAGGCGCTGTATGACATCTATAATGTGCACATGATATTGTTCTGATAGCCCATTTTTGTAACTTAATGACTTTATCTAAGTAACTTTTACAGTATTACCCCAAATAAGAATACCATAATTAATGTATGGTAATATTAAAGTACAATATAATGAATGTAAAATGTATTCTGGTACATAGTGCTTAAGTTTAGTAAGCACACCTACATTTCTTGAGATAGTCTTAGATATCGCGTCCTATGTGATTCTTCCAAGTCAAATTTTCGTCAATAATGACACCTAGAAACTTAGTAAAAGCAACTCTTTGTAAAGAAACGTCGTTAAGAATAACATTTATTTGTTTTTTTGGTAAATTTAAGCTATCAAATTTATTTGGTTTGTTAGAAGTGCCTTTCAATAGTTCAAAATTTGAAATGGTATACTTTTTGGTAAGATGTGTAGTTCCTAGAATCATGTAATTTGTTTTACTGGCATTTATCGACAGTTTGTTTGCTCTAAACCAATTATTTATCTCAGTCAATTCTTTATTGATTGTAGTTATTTTTGAAGCAATATCAGGATCGGAATATAGTAAAGTTACTAGTAGTATCATCCGCAAATAAGATGATGTCAAATAGCGAAGTAGCAGTTACAATATCATTTACATAAAGTATAGGCCTAAATAACAATGGTCCCGATTATGGTACCATCGGCCAAAAGTTGTTCAGAATTAGTGTATCTAATAATGTAGGCGTCTGGTTCTATTTATTTTTCACTTTTATTGCGCTGAAATGCAAGAGAATTTTGGGAAAATGTTGTTGACAAAATCGTGCATACTAATGAACTTGAACGTGATTGGTTGAAAAAATGGCCATGTGATCAATGTTCCAGAGATTTCCGAATGGATTTTGAAAAGGTCTATGGAAGAAATGCCGGCTCTTGGAAATTTTGATTGATTCTAGCAAATTTTCAAAATATTTCAATACCAAAATCTTGTCTTGTCATGTCTTCTTGAATTGATCCAATTGGATACTCGGTAGAACAGCTATAGCTGGGCAGGGGGGGGGGCGGTTTTGGGGTGTACCTTTTTGTGTCTGAACAAAAACTCTTTCGCCCCCCTGCAAAATTGTCTTGCCCCTGCACGCCCCCTCAACTGAAATTACTGGTTACGCCACCCCAGTGCATGCAGCTGCAAATGACATGAAGAGCTGAGTCTGAGAGAAGTTATTACCTAGGTCTAACGCCCCTTCACAGCAACGCCGCAATGGCCAGAATTTGGCCAACCCGATTTTTCTATTTTATCTTTCAAGTTTTGTACATCGATGTCTGACAAGAGCAAGAACATTAGTTCCGCTGACTAAAACATTAATTGCAACGACTAGTGGGACATTTGGACTTGAACAATCGGAGATTTTGTACCATTGT
Source organism: Ophiothrix spiculata (assembly GCA_000969725.1). Lineage (NCBI taxonomy): Eukaryota > Metazoa > Echinodermata > Ophiuroidea > Amphilepidida > Ophiotrichidae > Ophiothrix > Ophiothrix spiculata. Next base: position 53,011 of record JXSR01S062090.1, on the reverse strand, counting down.
TTACATCAGAGACGTTTTTGTTATTAACGTCTCTGGTTTACATCATTTTTGACGCCATCTGTTGTTGTTGTTGTTGTTGAATTCCTCCAGTTTTTGGAGAACAGCTAAAAGCTGAAAGTATTAAGGGAGGGGACAGGGGTTAAGGGAGCACCAATCCCATTGCAGTCAAAACACATAATCCATCAGTAATTTGCATGCACAAGTCCACAGTTCATCACTCCACAAGTGTTGGGGTTATAGACTCTTTGATAATTGCTTCAATGACCTTG